>CAUYQV010044380.1:0-37877 GCA_963574575.1 Galagoides demidoff | reverse complement strand
CTATACCTTCCTCTCAATTTTGCTGTGAACTTAAACCTGCTTTTTATTTATTTTATTTTTTTTTGAGACGGAGCCTCAAGCTATCCCCCTGGGTAGAGTGCCATGGCATCACAGCTCATAGCAACCTCCAACTCCTGGGCTCAAGCGAGTCTCCTGCCTCTTGCCTCTGCCTCCCAAGTAGCTGGGACCACAGGCGCCCGCCACAACACCCAGCCACTTTTTGGTTGCAGCCATCATTGTTGTTTGGCGGGCCCAGGCTGGGGATTCGAACCTGCCACCTTAGGTGCACGTGGCTGGCGCCTTAGCTGATTGAGCCACAGGCGCCGAGCCTAAACCTGCTTTTTAAAAGGTCTTTAAATATGAAAAAAATGGAGGTCATTAGACATGGCGTGCAAGTCAAAATGTTCCGTGTAGTCACCGAAACTGTTGGGTTCTGCAAATTGGTGTATTTTTACCTGCAAATGGAGTACTGGAACATGACTCCTCCTTGTAATGTTTATATTTAGTGTGTTTTAAGTGCATTTTACTTGAGTGTGTTTTTGTTTTAAAAATCATTATACCAAAAACAAGAATCAGTATTCAAAAAGTGAAATAACTTTTCAAAAACTTTTGTGGCAAATACTCTTCGGCTGAACAGTTGTCATGTGAGATAAGCCTACAATAGTCAGGGGCAGAGTTAGGGGTACAAGAGGAAGTGGGTAGTGAGGAAGGTGCAGCTCCAAGCTACTAACAAGCTACTATCTGAAAAGGAGGCTCAGACAGGTTGCTTCACAAGGCAGGAAAAACGTCCTCAACTCCAAAAAGCTGAGTATCAAATCACAGAGGAATAAATAATAACTTCCCACGAGAGGCCTCTGTATCAGCCACATTTGGCTGTTAAATTTAAGCTACTCATGCCTGTATCCTCTATCCCTAATCCCACATAGTTATCTATCAAATACAAACTGTCAGTATAAGAAAGACTAGATTAAAAAGTGTGAACAACACTGCAACTCTGTTTTCACTCTAATGAACTATATTACATAAGATGCAGTAAGCTGTGTCATTATTCTTTAGGGGCAAATATATTTACCCCCAAATGAGGAACTCAGCTAGGTGCAGTGGCTCAGGCCTGAAATCCTAGCACTCTGGGAGGCCGAGGTGGGTGGATTGCCTGAGCTCAGGAGTTGGAGAACAGCCTGAGGTAAGTGAAACCCCATCTCTAAGAGCTGCATATCCACATATAAAAGACTGAAACTGGACCTGCACCTTTCTCCACTCGCAAAAATTGATTCAAGATGGATAGAGGACCCAAATTTAAGGCATGAAATGATAAAAATCCTCAAAGAAAGCATAGGAAAAACACTTGAAGATATCAGCCTGGGGAAAGACTTTATGAAGAAGACTTCCATGGCAATTTCAACAACAAAAATAAACAAATGGGACTTAATTAAACTGAAAAGCTTCTGTACAGCTAAGGAGATAACAACCAAAGCAATGGGAAAGGATATTTGCATATTTTGAATTAAACAAAAGCTTGATAAATAGGATCTATAGAGCACTCAAATTAATCCACATGAAAACAGCCAACAATCCTATGTATCAATGGGTAAGAGAGATGAATGGAACCTTCTCTAAAGAAGACAGACAAATGGCTAGCAAACATGAAAAAATGCTTCTTGTCCGTAATTATTAGAGCAATGCAAATCAAAACCACCCTGAGATATCATCTAACCCCAATGAGAATGGTCCACATCACAAAATCTCAAAACTTCAGATGTTGGCATGGATGTGGAGAGAAAGGAACACTTTTACACTGCTGGTGGGACTGAAAACTAATACAACCTTTTTGGAAGGAAGTATGGAGAACCCTCAAAGAACTCAAGCTAGACCTCCCATTTGATCCTGCAATCCCATTACTGAGAATCTACCCAGAAGGAAAAAAATCCTTCTACAATAAAGACACTTGCACTAGACTATTTATCGCAGCTCAATTTACAATTGCCAAAATGTGGAAAAAACCTAAATGCCCACCAACCTAGGAATAGATTAACAAGCTGTGGTATATATACACCACGGAATACTATTCAGCCATTAAAAAAGATGGAGACTTTACATCCTTTGTATTAACCTGGATGAAAGTGGAACACATTATTCTTAGTAAAGCATCACAAGAATGGAGAAGCATGAATCCTATGTACTCAATTTTGATATGAGGACAATTAATGACCTAATACATGGTGGGGGTGGGGGTGGGGGAAAGGGAGAGCAGAGAGAGAGAAGGAGGAAGGGGAATGAGGGAAAGGAAAAGCAGAGAGAGGGAAGGAGAGGGGATGGGGGGGTGTCTCAGTGTGTGACACACCTTTTGTGGGCAAGACATAATGCTAAGAGGGACTTTACCTAACAAAGGCAATCAGTGTTACCTGGTTTGTTGTACCCTCAATGAATTCCCAATAATAAAAAATAAATTAAAAATAATAATAGGGTGGTGCCTGTGGCTCAGTGAGTAGGGTGCTGGCCCCATATACCCAGGGGTGGCAGGTTCATACCCGGCCCTGGCCAAACTGCAACAAAAAAATAGCCAGGCATTGTGGCGGGCACCTGTAGTCCCAGCTACTCAGGAGGCTGAGGCAAGAGAATTACCTAAGCCCAAGAGTTGAAAGTTACTGTGAGCTGTGATGCCATGGCACTCTACCAAGGGCAACAAAGTGAGACCCTGTCTCTAAAAAATAATAATAACAATAAATAAATAAATTAAATTAAATTAAATAGGTTATACAAAGATAACACTAGAGATGCTGGATTATAATGTAAGTTTTGTTTGTTTGTTTCAAAAAGCATTTTTTAAGCTCTTTATGTACATGTGTTAAACCTCAGCTGGCTTTCTGTGGTTCTTGGAATAAAAGCTGAAGTCCCTCTGATGGTGAAGAAATAAAAAAATAAATAAAGCCAGATGTTGTGGCAGGTGGCTGTAGTCTTGCCACTCAGGAGGCTGAGACAAGAGGATCATTTGAGCCCAGGAGTTTGAAGTTGCTGTGAGGTATGATGATGCCACGGCACTCTACCCAGGGTGACAAAGTGAGACTCTTGTCTCAAAAAAAAAGGAACTCTGCTAGCCTGTGCAGTGCCTTTGGTAAATTTCAAGAAAGGCCTAGGAAAATTCACTCAGGAGTAACACCTAGACTAACCTCAGGGTTTAACAAATGGAGCAAACCCTCAGGTTCAACCCCTCACTTATCTTTTAGTGGACTGTTTGGTTTGGTTTGGTTTGGTTTTTGCAGTGCACAAAATGCACACCCATATGCAGCTACCATATACAGAAAACCATAATGAAAGACTACAGACTACTTCTTTCAAGGAATATTAATAGTCATTTATATTTAAATTCCAGGACATAGAATATTCTGCAGTCAAAAAGAGATCAGGGTTATATACGTGGCTAAACTATAACAGAATGTACACTGCTGAACAAGTCCCTTCACTTCTGTGCCCGATCACAACTTTCTCATCTGCAAATAAAGGAAACTGGACTTGCTGACCTCCAGAGGTATCTCAGCTCTGGTCTTCAGATCTCTAAAATGGACCGGTACAAAAGGTGTGGGAGGTAGCATTGTTTGCAGTGATAAAAGCAATTTTTTTTAAAGGACATAGAAAAAAAATAATTCAGAATGTCTCCCAAGTGTTCATCAGTAAGGAAAGAAAGTAAATGATAGTACATTTATGCACTGTGAAAATTTGTAATAATTTTTAAATAAACCATTTATAGTTAATGACATAGAACAATGTTGATTATACAGTGTTAAATGAAAACAAACCAGGCAGTAGGAATACTGGTATGAAGTATACAATTTAAACAAACATAGGTCTACCCTTTTCCTTATTAAACGTGATCTTAGAGGGATAACACAAAAAACTATAGAAGAACCTCCATGGTTGGCCATCTCCCTACATTGACCACCTGCTTAAGTTGACCTAATTTAAAGGCCAGACATGCACCACATGTACACATCAGTACAGTAGGCCTAGTTCCTTGATGTTGACCACCTCTGTATGTTGCCCAGCTTATTACAATCTCCTGGGTGGTCAATTTACAGAAGTTCTGCTGTACTTAGAATTTTTAGTCCTAAGTGGTGTGCTAGAGGCATAAGGGGCAAGAAGTGAGTCTTTTATTTTTATTTTATACCCTCAGACTTTCTGTATTTTATCATAAGCATTGACTACTTTTAGGATAAAAGTGGATAATAAAAAAATCTTAATTAAGCTATCAATTGAGATCAAAGTTCAGGCTTGGTGGTTCACGCCTATAATCCTAGCACTCTGGAAGGCTAGGTGGGTGGACTGCTTGAGCTCAGGAGTTCAAGATCAGCCTGAGCAAGAGGGAGACACCATCTCTACTAAAAATAGAAAAACTAACCGGGTGTCATGACACACATCTGTAATCCCAGCTACCTGGGAGGTTGAGACAAGAGGATTGCTCAAGCCCAAAAGTCTGAGGTTGCTGTGAGCTATGATGCCACAGCACTCTACCCAGAACAACAGAATGAAACTCTGTCTCAAAAATAACAAAATTAAGATCAAAATAGCGGAATTGCTGTTAACTCTGAGAACTTCATACCATTATATAGATATTTATCTATTCCAGGTAGGAATGGTAGCCTTGCCAGGAAGATACACCCACTAGGGACACTTTTGTGATTCAGAGTTTCCTGAAATGCTTTTACCTCTAGGCTCCAGCTCAGTGCCATCCTCCTCAGCTTCTCCCTGTAGAAGACAAGCCAACTCCCAGGATCCTGATTTACTCTCTCCTTGAAATGGCCTGGGGGCTTTCTTTCAAAGTAATAGCTCTCTCCTCTAGATATTAATTAAGAAGACCAGTTGCAGGTTCCCTTACTTTTAATATTATAAGAGCCAAACAGAAAGCCTACCTTCTCTAACTCCACAGAGAGCAATAACCTAAGACTTATATAAGCAAAGAAAATCCATTTGGAAAGGTGAAGTCCATCAGTCAGCAGGAAGCTACAAATCCTACAGCTGGTGCTTGTCAGTGGCTGACCTCCTCTGTAATATCTGTTTCTGTTGAGGGTGAGCTAAATTCCATCAAGCTAAGCTCTGGGGGCCTCTGTTCACTCCCAGTTCACAATGTGGTGACCTGTGCTGATGTCCCTCGAGGTAAATCTATTTTTTAATCACCTCCTCCATGCCAGTTTCCCCGTCCCTTAAAAGGAGGTGGCCTACCATTGCCACTCCGCCGCTTTTACAGGGAGAAGAAATCAATCAGGAGTGACCAAAACACAATGCGTCTGCAAAACACAACAAAATAATCACAGCTATTATAACTTTGAAAGCCCACCAGGGCCTCCAAGTCGCTTGGGGAGAGCGTTTTATATGTGAATATAAATCACACCATCTGCTGCTCTCCCCTAATTTTTAAGTCAGATCGCTGCCAAATCCAAGCATCAAAGAAAAAAGAAAAGTAAGACCATTTTTAGCTTTTATCACACCTTTGGGCCTCTTCACCTTACCACCGATTAGTTTTGCCTTCTATGATTCGGGTTTTCTCCCAAGGATATTCATTCAGATCAACTTCACGATTGATGGACTTAAAAAAAAAAAAAAAAAGCGCATACCCCTCCTTCCCCAAACACACATTCACACAACCAGTCACGGAAGACACCTAAGATACAAAAGAATGGGATTTGGGAAGGAGCTTTGGAAAGGAATCAAACTAAAGATTTCATTCTGAAGAAGTTGATGAAATAAATCGGAAAGGGTCACGCTTTCATGCAAACATGGACGGTTTCTGCTTCTTCATTCAATCATTATCTATTGGGGACCTACTACGAGGCAGTAGCAAGCAGTGTAAAGAGAGGGCTTGAAAAAGAACAAGTCTAGCTCTGCTACGTTATTAGTTCTACAGCATTGGGCCAATTGCTTAAAGTCCCCAATCCTTAGTTTTCTCACCTATTAGATGGGATTTTAATAGCTCCTTTACAGGGCTGTGTTGAAAACGAATTGTTTAAACGTCTGTACCTAAAGTACCTATCGCAGTCCCTGGCATATGAGAAGCACCGACTAGGTCTGCTTTTCTCGTTCTCTGTCCCAAGCAATGATGAGAGGAGACGGGAATGAAGGCAGTCCTGGTCCCCAAAGGGCTCATTCTCTGTGGCAGAGACTTTGCTCTCAGCTCCTTTCTTGTTTAGGAAAATACTAAGTCCTACCTGGATGGGGGACGTTAGCATCTCATCTGCTCCCAGATCACGGACACGGCTGAATCTCACACACAAGGGAGGATCAGGAAGCCAGAAGAGCTTTCCTGAGGAAAATGAAGGCCAACCCTGAAATGCAAAACCGCACTACACCAACTATTCCGGATCCAGGCTGAGGTGTCTGGGTACAGTGGATAATTAGAGGCTGCCCCAGTCGTTGCGCTGACATGACTGGTGCTATTTAATGTAATTACATTACAGTAAAATGATGAGTTTTCCCATAATTGGTAGCTACAGCGTAATTGTGACTACACAGAATATTAACACCCTAATTGCCAGAGTCTTCCCAAAACATTAGCTAAGTAAATGTTTCCCTTCTCTCTAGGCAGCAAAATGAGGGGACTGGAATTTTCTAGTATAACCTCTCACATCTGTCCCCTTTTTCTTCACATGCTATTCCCCTCAGATCTTCCAAGGGCTCTCACTTTAACCCACCATGGACACGATGCCTTGCGTTCTTCACCCTCCTTCCCTATTAAAACCGGATCTGCAGGCTCCATGCCTGTGGCTCAAGTGGCTAAGGCGCCAGCCACATATACCTAAGGTGGGCGGTTTGAATCCAGCCCAGGCCTGCCAAACAACAATAACAGCTGCAACCAAAAAATAGCGGGGTGTTGTGGTGGGCACCTGTAATCCCAGCTACCTGGGAGGCAGAGGCAGGAGAATCACTTGAGCCCAGGAGTTGGAGATTGCTGTGAGCTGTGATGCCACAGCACTCTACCCAGGGGGATAGCCTGAGGCTCTGTCTCAAAAAAAAACAAACAAAAAAAAATCTAATCTGCAGACCTGAAAACGGGACAGATTTCATTTCATTGACAAGTACTATATTCTGTAGAGCACAGAACTCAGGGTGAGGCAAGCCTGGCTCAAATTCTGGCTTGCCTACTTTATTTCTCTATGACCTTGGTACATCACTTAACTCTGCTAAGTACTGGATTCATCTGTAAAATGAGGATTATACCAGCCACCTCACAGTGCTAATGTCACAATTAAAACAGGCATTTAAGGAATGTAAGTGGAATTTGAGGGGATCTTACTCATCAAAATTAATAAAGAATTGTTCCTAGGGCTGGTTCCATTTTGAATGGGAAAATGGAATCAAGGTCCTTATTCAGTAGGTAAGTAAAGTATTTGAGGAAGTTGAAGAGGTTTTTCCAAAACTTCTTAAGTTACATAACAATGTCTGGCCACTTAAGACACAGAATCCCCTAAGGGTTAAATGCAATAGCAGAAATCCAGGTGGCACAGGTCCAAACCCCAGCTCCGCCACTTTCTATATGTGTGAGCTTGGGCAAGCAATTTTACCTATGTGTGTTATTATCTCTATCGACAGCAGCAGAATAATACCAGTCATACTAAACTCCTTGGGTTGTTGTAAGGACCAGGTAAGTTAAAAATATGTGAAGGTAACAGTGACTGGCATATTGTAGGTACTTAACAAGGGTTGATGTGATTATGATTGTGGGTCTATTGACTGCTGAACTAATTGTGCCTTTATTGATGAAAGTGAGAAAATAATCACGAGACCAGGAGGATATCCCTGTGCATCAGGAAAGCTACAAGTGCGAGCTTGGAGAAGAAATGGGAGGCTTGTTGTCTCACTGCAGCAATAACTCACCCTTACTTTACGATAAATACCATGCCAAAGAATCATTAGGAAAAGGGGGGGGAGAGCTTTCTAACTCTCACCAGTGATGTAAACATGTTAACGTCTCTTAGAGACATCAGGCCAGTCCAGGATAGACTGATGAAAAGGCTCATAACCAAAAGTGGGGGGTATAACCACAAATGATGAAAAAATTCAACAGTGAAGAATGTGTTGTAATTTTTAAATGCCAAGATTGGACTAATTAAATGTAGCAGGGCATAAATATATGCCTCTTTTTCAAATTTGACTAGTCCAATGAGAAGCTTTCAACTAGCCTTTTATTGCCTCGTATTGTGAGAGCCAGACCAGCTCCATTTTGTTGTTTACTGCATAAGTTCTGTTCCTAGCCCCTAGCCCGCAGGGCCTCACCCTGCAGCCTCCCCCATTCCATTCCTGGTTGCTCAACCGTAACCATTGATAATGCCACCTTGGGCAACAGAGCCATAATTTTCTATTTCCTAGTGAATTGAGTCACCTTAGGCAAACAGCTGCCATAATAGACAATAAGTTTCTATTACCTTGAAATACAAGTATTTCCCTCCAGCCACCTAAGCTAGCCCCCAGTTAAGAAATCCCCCACCCCTCACCTGTACCAATCCAAATCCTCCTTTACTAGTGAAATCATCAACCACCAATCAAGAATGTAACTTTACTAGTGAAATCACTAACCACCAATGAAAAGTATACTCGTACCCTTCTTCCCTTCTTGCTTTCTGTACCCCATAAAAACCTCACACACCCCGGGTTAGAGACTCGACCTCGGCTTGCAGGCCAGGAGAGTCCAGACTTGGGTCTGAATAAATCTCACCTCGTGCTTTTTACATCAGAGTGTGTCTCGGATTTGTCAGTTGGGGCCATTTGGGGGATTTTCGGGCATAACAGTATTTTGAAAGGTGGTTGAAAATATTGAAAAACAAGAAATTTTCTTATTTAATTGTCATCTTGAAATCTACCTAGGGTGAAAATCAAGGCAAAATAGAATTTGTTGGATGAGAGGGAGCCATATTATACCCTTACAGTAGTCTGCTGTCATTTTATCTACCCAGCACCTACCTTCTGGTGGAAATATCATTCCCTGCCTTCCTCCCCACATACAAACTCTAATCATAGGGAGTTTATATAGCAGTAGCCATGCTGCCAGGGATCCTAACCCCATGACCATGAATAATTAGTCCTGGATTGAGCTCCACACTGAAGCAGGGCCCGTGATAATATTCCATCCACCTGGTTATAACTGATTGGCCCAGAGGAGGCAGCGCCTACCATCCCAGCCAATGAGACACTTTCCATGGTTGAGGTCTTTTATGTGTAATTAAGTTGTCTTCAGTGGTAGGAGCTATATGACGTAAAACATAGCAATGTTGATAACAATGATCCTCTCCATATGGAAAAAAGAAAGAGAAAAAAGCAGTCTGCAGTGAGAAAGAATCCAGGAGAGACAGTGAAAAACAAATAGAGTTAGTGATGTCCTAGTCTTGTTCTAGTTTTCCCTGCGTCCCAGATTTCTCTGGTTCCATGGTTTATAAATTCTCCCTCTTAACCAATTATATTTCTGTCTCTTACAGCCAAAAGAATTCTGACTGATAATGCCTCTAAGTTTTGGGAATAAGCAGATGAGCTTGACATCTTGACCAAAAGCCTTCTCACCTGCTTTCACAAAAGAAAAAAAGATAAGAGCTGTGTACATGGTGAATATGGCAGGGCAGAGGGACAGACAGTCCCAGGCTTTGGGCTGGACACCTTTCTCTACTTTTCCCCTGTTAGTCATTAGAGGGCGCCCTTTAGCTTCGTTAGGTCAGGGATTCCCTATTTATAAAATAAAAGGCTTGAATTATTAGACTTCAAAGACCCCTTCAAGCCCCCAAATCCTAGCTTTCAGTTTCATTTCCCAAAGTCAATTATTTCTCAGCTGTCAAGATGCATTGGTATTTGTCCAGCTGGAGTTGATTTTCAAAACTTCTCCTTCTCATTCTTCTTTTCTTAGTCTGGAAGCTTGTCTTAGCCTCCGAGCCAGTCTCATCCTTTCCTTCAATTAAATCCAACACTTCATGGAAACTGGCTGGAAGGCTACAGCCTGGATGGCAGAAGAGGGATTAACAAGAGCCACTCACTGGCACACAAAAGACTAATGAAGAGATAGCGTGCCGTGATCACTTCTCTGGAGAGGAGTTTAACCTTGGGAAGGATCTCCGTAGTGAGAGAAGACACTGGTGCCTTTGAGAAGGGGTTGCGGAGATTAGCCGAGGGCTGCACTCACCGAGGGAGAGGGAGCCTCAAGTGAAGGCACTTGGAATTCGTTCAGGCCAATCTGTAGGGAGCAGATGTCGCCAGGAGCTTGGGGCTGGGATGTGAGCCAAGGTCGAAGAAGAAGTCAGGAAAACCCTAGTGACAGATGAACAGAGCCAGCGGCCATGCCTGTTATAAAATGAAACGCACGCTTCCAACATTTGCAGCCAGCTTTGCCGTATCTGAGAAGAGTTGGAAGGAAGATGAAAAGATGAGAAGCGCCTGCCAAGCAGAGAGGCAGTCTTGCCTGCCACGTCTGAAATGGCATGTTTAATCACTGCAGCACACTTTCCCTTGCCTGCTAATGACAGGAGGAAGT
Source organism: Galagoides demidoff (assembly GCA_963574575.1). Taxonomy (NCBI): domain Eukaryota; kingdom Metazoa; phylum Chordata; class Mammalia; order Primates; family Galagidae; genus Galagoides; species Galagoides demidoff. The sequence goes on along the minus strand of CAUYQV010044380.1, from coordinate 27,379 downwards.
TCCTAATGAAGTTATTGCTCTGCCGACGGAATTAATGATTTCCAGTTACGGAGCTCGTAAACACACCGTGTTAAACGTTCACGTGTTAATTGGGGCAGAGATTTGGAGATACTGACTCCATAGATAACTCCAGGTAGCAAAGTATTGAGAGAAAGCAAGACTAACCAAGGGGATCGGGCCATGGTTGCCTGAACATTCAGGGCCTGACAAAGTATTTGTAACTTAGGAAATGGAGAAAGAGAGAGAAGAGGATTCAATGGACAAGATGATGGGAAAGAAGGTACCAGAGGACAGATCAAGCCATCCCTCTCCAGGACCCCCAGCCTCTGCCATCTCCTCTACCCCAACGTCACGCCCCATCCTTGTAGTATTTTCATCCTTTACACCTTCAACCCCTCTCTCATGACAAATTCCAAATTTTGCAGTTACACTGAATATGTCTGTCCAGTGGAGAGTCTCATACTATGATCAAATATGTTAAGGAAAGAAAAAGCATTTTTTTTTTAATCTGCAAGTATTTTTAAAGCCATCAGAAGGGCACGCATCTTTTAAGGTGACAAGCTCACCTGTGGGCTCACGGGGTCCACAGCAAGGAAGACACACGCCAGCCAATCTCAGAGGCGACAGGCTGCGTCCCACTTCCTGTGGCTGCCACTGCTGCCATCTGCGTCTGAGTCAGTCAGGGACGGAGAGCTCAGCAGGGCTGTGCACGAGCCGGCTGCCAAATTACAGAGCGAGGAGCACTCAGGGTGGTGGGAGGGGGAGGACAGGAGGAAGCTCACTAATAGCTTGCAAGCCTGTCTTCTAAAACGCGTGTTAACCAAACAAGCTGCCGTCCCTTAATCCCTCCCACTCCTGCCTGAATGTACACTAATTGAAAATTAAGTTTTCAATTTGGAGCCATTTTCTAATTCTGTCTCATTCAGGAACAGTTAGAGCCCCGGTGTTTCGCTGAATTCCCAACGTGCTTTTCATGAGCTCCCTCAGGAAGCCAACGAAAGAGCCCTGTCAACACATTACTGACAGCAGCGGGCGGAAAGGTTTGTGCACAAGGACAGAGTCATCTTGGGAGCCCAGGAAAGCAAGGCCAGAACCAGGCTGATGATTCTGCAGATCTCGGCTGGATGGGGAAGACGGCTCTTCTTCCCTTCTCGCACCTCCTCCCTCCCTCCTCAGTTAAACGGTATTTGCCACCTGGTAACTGGAATCCTCTCACTCCTGCCCTGTCCCTGTGTTTCTGCAAAGCCTCAACAGGAAAACTAGAAGGTCCTTGTGGGCAGCTACTCTGACATGTATGTAGACAACCTTTGGTCTCCGAGGGTAACTGATTCCAGCCATCGTTTTTCTTTACTTAAAAAGAAAATAGTGTCTTGGGTGGCACCTGTGGCTCAGTGAGCAGGGCGCCAGCCCCATATACCGAGGGTGGTGGGTTCAAACCCGGCCCCGGCCAAACTGCAACAAGAAAATGGCCGGGCGTTGCAGCGGGTGCCTGTAGTCCCAGCTTTATTCTGGGACTCACTTTATTCTGGAGTCCCTTCTTTATTCTGGAGGAGTAATGACCTAAAACTTATAAAAGTTGCTTTAAGTTTATATTTTATAACTTTTTACTTCTGTGTTGGATACAAAACCCAGATAACAAGTGAATCTTTCTAAAAGTGGAATATAAATGTCTTAAGACAATAACTAAGAAAATGACATGGCTCGGCGCCTGTGGCTCAATCGGCTAAGGCGCCAGCCACGTACACCTAAGGTGGCGGGTTCGAATCCCCAGCCCGGGCCCGCCAAACAACAATGATGGCTGCAACCAAAAATGGCCTGGCGTTGTGGCGGGCGCCTGTGGTCCCAGCTACTTGGGAGGCGGAGGCAGGAGACTCGCTTGAGCCCCGGAGTTGGAGGTTGCTATGAGCGTTGATGCCATGGCACTATACCGAGGGGATAGCTTGAGGGACCGTCTCAAAAAAAAAAAAAAAAGAAAAGAAAATGACATGAAGGCTACGTTAACCAGTTTGATGAAAGTATTTCAAATTGTATATGAAAACACCACACTGTACCCCATGATTGCATTAATGTACACAGCTATGATTTAATTTTTAAAAAGTGCATCAAACAAACAAACAAAAAGAGTAAATCAAGCATCGACTCCTTTGACCTAATTTTCCCACAACATTGTATGGCTGCACAAAAGGCCATTCTTGATTTTGTATTTAACATTCTCAGTGAGAACAAATAGGAGAGTCACATTTTGGGAAAATACTGAAAGGCTTCCTCAGCTTCCCCAAAGGACCCCCTTTAAGCATTTGATATTCTAATAATTCTCTCTTGAAGAAACTCAGACATCCTCTTCCTTGTCTGTTTCTTCAATTGTTAAGGCTTCTTCCCATCCTGTTTTGCCAAAGAATCAGACAGCCCTCCGGCATCAATGCCCTTGCATTCATGAAATTCTGCTTCTTTGCAGTATCTCCAGTTTCACTTTGCAGTTGACCACCGTGGGATCTGCTTTGCCTTTATAAATCATCGGGAGCCCGACACCCACCCACAGAGACACTGGGTGAGAGAGGGAGATGGAGGTGGGGGCTGATGAGGCAATTATGTGGCTGGGAACTGTTGCAAGTGGTGAGTTAATTCCTGGGTATTTTTTACTGGCAAAGCTTTTCCTACGCAATTTCATAGGGCCCCAGTGATGTGCTGAGTAACTGAGCTGTTCCTCACAGGCTGCTACCAAGTGGTGATTTCGAAATAATCTAATTCTAATGAATGATCCGGCTACTGGGAAGGGGGGAGGAAGGAGGATATGTTTGGGAACTTAATTAATGAAGGCTTCCCAAGCATTATTGTAAACTAACTGTGATAAATAACACAACCACTACCCCCTTCTTAATATCTGTAACAAACAGGAATCTCATACGCCTTGATGTAAATGTAAGCTTGAAAACGCAAATTTTATGACAAACTGAAACCTGAGTGACATAAACATGAATGACGGACGGCTAGAGAAACTGAAATCTCAGGAAGAGAAAGGCATGAGTAAATAATACCTGGGAATTGGCCTGGGGCGTGGGAACTGGAGGTTGAGGAGGAGAAGAATGATTGAGAAGCTTAAAGGAAGGAAGCTTCAGATGGCAGGGACAAGCAAAACATATTTGAGAGAACTTTAATCTCTGTCTGGATGGAGAATGGGAGGAGAGCGGAGAGGAGGGGAGATTCAAGGAGTTAAAATATCAGTTCGGGGCGGCGCCTGTGGCTCAAAAGGGTAGGGTGCTGGCCCCATATGCCAGAGGTGGTGGGTTCAAACCCAACCCTGGCCAAAAATACATATATATATATATGTGTGTGTGTATGTATATATATATATATATCTCAGTTCATCTTAGGAAGAGCCTAGAACACTAGCTACTAAAGGTGCTGTTCACTGGAGACAATCAATGGTTCATGGTTTGAGGGCTTCTAGAGAACACAGTTTTAAGAAGGAACTTCAAAGTAGTTATACTTGGCTCTTCCCTAGATGGTTGTGGTTCAAAATCTGGCTCAACTATGGCATGACCCCAAGCAAGTGACCTAACTTCTCTGACCTTCTGCTCCTTGTTAATGAAACAAGGATGTCATTCCCTATTTCAAGAGTTACTGAGAGTTAGAACTAATGCCTATGTTATTATTACATATACTCTATACCACGCCATCTGGCACATCCTAGTTAATTGGCTGTTATGATGATGATGATACAGATGGGGCTAAGGTGTAGCCAGCCAACATGTAGTCAGACAGGGTGGAACTGCGTTAGGCGAAGCCAACAACTGTTACTAATCCCAGGTCCTGTTAGAAAGCAGACTTTGTTCTCCATACAAATGACTGAGGAGCAGGTATTAACCAGCAGGCTGTCAAAGTGAAACCCAGAGGAGCCTGTAGCAATCCCAAACGAAGGCAAAGCGAAGAGAAACGCTCGGGGTCTGCACACACCCTCCCCGGGTAGCCAGTAGTGATGAAGGGGCAGCTTCCCCTGGATGTGCCTAGAGGGTCGCAGCCCACCAGCCAGTGTGTATGAGGAAACGTTGGCATTCTTGGTAGGATAAGTAGCAGGGAAAAATAAAACGTAATTGCGGTACCAAATCATGAGGAAGGCAGGGAGATTGAGAGGCAAATCCCTGGCTCCCTGAAAGTGTTAACAAAAACAACAATCTAATGTTTTCATTCAAGGCACTTGTCTGGGGTCAGGTGCCCTGGAAACAGAGCCTGAGGCAGGAATTCGGAAGCACTTGACTTCCTGAGGCTGTGCTCTCCAGAGACACCTGCCAGAGAGAGGCAAGAGAAAGACAGAGCAGGGATGTGGTCTCAGATAAAGCTCAGCCTTGGCCAGTACACTGGGTAGGGAAGATCAATGTGCCAGGCATCTCCAATGATGTGGCTCCCATTAGCCAAGGGCAATTCTCTACAGAAGGTCACTGGTGTGAGCCATTAGGCATAACTAGGAATGGGTGCACCAGGGGGTAACGGGATCTGCAAGAGGCAAAAGTGGTTTCTACTGCAACGCTATCTCAGGTGCTTAATGTGTATTAATTCATGATGGTCCTCTGAGGCTCTCTTTTGACTTAGAGAAGAGGAAAGTGAAGCTCAGATATCCCAGGTAACTTGCTCTCACAGAGCCAGGATCTATGCCCCAGCACTCTGGTTTTGAACCCCTCACCTGTGGCCACTACGCTGCCTTTTGAGATGCTGTGATAGATCATACTGTGTCCCTCAACAAATATATATAGAAAGAGAGAAATCCTAATCCCCAGTGTCTCAGAATATGACCTTTTTTGAAAATAGGTCATCGTAAGTGAAGTTATGATGAGGTCATATGAGAGTAGGGTAGGCCCTTAGTCTCACTTAATAGGAAAACACAGACCCAGGAGGGAAGAACACCACAGGAGGGCAAAGGCAAAGACTGAAGTTATGCAGCTGCCAGCCAAGAAACACCGAAGATTACCACCAGCAAACCAGTAGAAATTAGGAAGAGACAAGGAAAGATTTCTCTCTCACAAGCTCCAGAGGAAGAATGGCCCTGCTGATGCTTTGATTTCAGACTTTTGGTCTCTAGAACTGGGAAGCAATAATTTCTGTTGTTTTAAGTCACCCGGCTTGTAGTACTTTGTTATGGCTGCCCTGAGAAACTACTATAGGTACCAGGAGAAGGCATTAAACAATGGGGAAGAAATAAGCCTGGGGTGGATGATTAACTTTAAGTTCAAAATACTGATTTCCTGGAAAGTATACAGTAATCAGAAGCCAGTCAAAATGACATCTAGATAAGGAATTCACAGAACCCTCGGGGAGATTTTAAGCCACAGTGTTTAAGTTCTCAAGCTCCAGATCATATGGTCTTGGATTATGATTCTAGATCAGTCATTTACTTAGCAGCTGTGTGACCTCAGGCCAGTGTATTGACCTCTCTGGTCCTTAGTGTCCTCATTTGTGAGTATCCTCTCCTTAGAACCATCATGAAGATAATACAAAGTAATACATGTAACATTTAGCACAGGGCTCTTATTTCTATTACTACACTGAAGTCTACTCACTGTTGACTCAGGACACTTGAGGTCCCTTCTCAGCTCGACTCTTGTATATTTGTGTACCTCTAAGCCTAGTTTCCTCAGCTGTAAATGTGGTCGAGCTAAAGAGTTGTTGGAAAGATAAGGCATCAAATAAAACAATATATACATGAATGTCCTTTAGGAGTGCAGTAATAATGCTGTTTGTAAATATAACACATGTTGACAATACAAGCTTATTATTCTCCACTGAATTAAAAAGAACTAATCATAAACTAGAGAAAGGAATCATTTCCCTCTGAGATCCCTGAGGCCAGAATGTCCTGAGCAGATTCTCACTTAACAGGTCTGGGATAGGGCCTGACATTCTGCATTTCTAAGGAGCTTCCAGAGAAGGCCTATGCTGTAGGTCTAAAATTTACAGAGACATGCAAATACATCGGAAAATATCATGAGATTTACCATTGAGATAGAGTTCTCCTCTTAGCCATTAGGGCTGGGTCCCCTCCAGAATTTAGTAAAATGATGTATCTTCATCCTGGGAACAAAACAGAAGGACTTCTGTTATAAATTTTGCCTCTGAGCTTGCTGTGTTGGGGATAAGCCATATTAAAGGAGCTCTGGGAAGGTCTCTCTGGGATGGGAATGGATACTTGTTTGTGCCCAGATGGATGCTTAATACTTCCCAGAAGATCCCTTTCTGTCTGAATCATTTCAACCACTCCCAATGGCCTCATCCCACCACACAGCCAGTACCAGGACTGAAAGGCTGGATGGAGAAAAATGATGGAGACTTGTCGCCACCTACTGGCTAAGGGAAGACAAGGACGAGCACAGTAAAAGATTTCATTGTTTCCAGTCCTTCAATCTGAGAAAGGCTTGGGAAAGGGGGTTATAGAAATGCAAAGGACCCTGGAGGTTGTACATTCAACACTCTGATCCCGGAGATCAGCCCTGGAGCATAAACCGTGTAGGCCTGATGCCACCCATTTCCTTAATCTGTTTGCCAGTTCCCAGAAAAAGAATAACAATTATAGCTCAGTGAGTTTCATGTGTGTATCTAGGGACTTAAATGAGAGACTTAAACAACTCTCCAATTAAAGTCTATTATTATCACCTCTTTTTCATAGACTTAGAGAACTTTTTTTAATAGTCTTACTTTGTCCCCCTCGGTAGAGTGCTATGACATGATAGCTCACAGCAAACTCAAACTCATGGGTTCAAGCTAACCTCTTGCCTCAGCATCCCAGCCACATCACCCAGCCAGTTTTTTTGTTTGTTTGTTTGTTTGTTTTTTAAGAGACGGGATCTTTCTTTTGCTCAGGCTGGTCTCCAACTCTTAAACTCAAGATAATCCATCCACCTTGGCCTCCCAGAGTGCTAGGATTATAGGCATGAGCCACCAAGCCCTGCCAGGATTTTTAGAGAATTTAAAGTCACCCAGGTAGATGGTAAGGGCCATTTGCTCCTAAGCTGGAACCATAGCCAGAATCCTCAGGGCAGCAACCACCTGGGCAGCCTCCACCATCCTGAGGTGTGGCGAAGGCACAGGCAGTCATGTGGGGAGTCAGACTCCTCCTTCTACGATCTTGTGTATTCCCCCATCACCACTGAAATCAGCTTCAACTTGAGTTTTTGCAGAGACTCCAAAGTTTAGGCTCCTTTCTGCTGATAAGCAAGCCAAAGAGTCATTAAATCTTCCTCCACCCTAGAATTTGTATTCCACCGTGTTAGTGTCCTAGGGCTGCTGTAACAAAATACCACAAACTGGATGGCTTTAAACAACAGAAATTTATTGTGTCCCAGTTCTGAAAGCCAAAAGTCTGAAACTGAGTCTACAAGGCTGTGCACTCTGAAGACTCTAGGGAACGCTCCTTCCTGGCCTTCTCCTAGTTTCTAGTATTTTCTGACAATCCTCGGCATTCCTTGCCTTGTAGATACTTTCCTCCAATGTCTGCCACCATCGTCACATGGCCATCCTCCCCGTGTATCCATGGACCTCTTCTCTTCTTATAAACACACCAGTCATATTGAATTAAAGGCCCACCTTACACCAACATAACCAGTTATGTTGCTATTTCCAAATAAGGTTATGACTAATTTAACCAGTTACGTTGCTATTTCCAAATAAGGTCATATTCTGAGGTTCTGGGAAGGACCTGAATTGAAGAAAGACATTATTCAACCCTGCACATCCAACCTTGATGATTTAAAGAATGACCTCAAAAGTCCAACTTCATGGATTCAAATCCTGGCCCCTGCCCTAATTATATGATTTCAAGCAAGTTACCTAACTTCATTCAACTTCATTTTCTTCATCCATAAAATAGGTGTGATAAAAATTATCTCCTTCCAGGCACAGTGGCTCACACCTATAATCCTGGCACTCTGGGGGGCTGAGGTAGGTGGATCGCCTGAGTTCCCGAGTTTGAGACCAACCTGAGCAAAAGTGAGACTTGGTCTCTAATAAAAATAGAAAAACTAGCTGAGCATTGTGGTGGGCACCTGTAATCCCAGCTAGTCAGGACGCTGAAGCAAGAGGATGACTTGATCCCAACAGTTTGAAGTTGCTGTGAGCTATGAGGCCACAGCACTCTACCCAGGGTGAGGGAGTGAGATTCTACCAAAAAAATATAAAAATAAAATAAAATTATTACCTCCATCTTATAGGGTTATGATGAAGTTTAAAGGCATTAATACATATAAAATATTAACGTGTAGTATTAAGTATGATGAATCACTAGAACCCAGATACTCAGGGTTCAGGTCTTGGCTTTGCTGCTTACTAGCTGTGCAATCATATATAAGTTGCCCAACCCCTCTAGATCACAGGGCCCTCCCTTGTAAATTTAAAAATGATGCGGTTAAGGGGAATGAGGGGGCAGGGAAAGAGGAGGAGGGAAAAAGATGGGAGGTCACAGTGTATGGCACACCTCTTGAAGGCAGGACATAATCATAAGAGGGACTTTGTCTAACAAATGCAATCAACACAACCCAATTCTGTGTACCCTCAATGAGTCCCATACCTCAAAAAAAAAAAAAAAAAAGAATGATGAGGATAATTACATCTCATGAAAATAAGGTGGTTGTAAAAATTTATAGAGGGAGATGAGTGCTTGATACCTAATAAATGCTCGAATAGATGTTACCTGAGATCATCTACCTCAGAGTTCTGTGGAAGGATTAAAGGATATAATTTATTTAGACCTTGGGTTTCCATCTGTGCTTAATAAATGTTTATTATTACTATTAATTTACACTAGGCTTATAGGACAGAGAGACAGAGAGAGAGATGGGGGTTGGAGAGAGAGGAAGAAGAAAGGAAATTTGGCCAGCTGTGGTGGCTCATGCCTATAATCCTGGCACTCTGGGAGGACAAAGCAAGAGGATTGCTTAAGCTCAGGAGTTTGAGACCAGCCTGAGCAAGAATGAGACCCCACCTCTATTAAAAATAGAAAAATAAAAAAATAAAAACTAAGCAGGCATTGTGGTGGGCACCGACAGTCCCAGCTACTCAGGAGGCTGAGGCAAGAGGATCATTCGAGGCCAGGAGTTTGAGGTTGCTGCAAGCTATGATGATGCCACAGCACTCAACCCAGGGCAACAGAGTGAGACTCAGTCAGAAGGAGAACGGAAAGTTTCTGTAGCCTTGGGCCAGAGAGACTCCACAGGCAACAAAATGGGAAAAGCCAGTATTCTCAATTCTTCCATTTTAGTTTCAAAGTAAAGACTATAAAAATAACTAATTTATCACCAAATGGCTTAACTGAGCCTCCAGATCATCAAGTCCTCAGGGCAACATCTCTCTTCTCTCCCACACAAACCCTTGCACCCTGCAGTCTCCCTGCCTCTTGGTCTTGGCAGGTGTGTGCCTGCCTCTCTCGCTCTCTGTCTCTCTCCGCCCCCTCAGGGTCCATTGTGCAGCCATACCATCTCCCCAGCTCCTTCCGTCCCTGGAGTCTTTACCATCAAGCCCACAGTTTCTTTCTTGATTTAAGGATTTGATTCCTAATTGCTACAGGAAAAATAAAATACAGTGACATGGGGAGGTGGCAAGTTAAGTGTCCCTTAACTTAATACTTTATCCTCAGCACAGTGCATGGTCTCAGACTCCCTCTCCTAGGTGATGTCTCTAAGTCTGATGTTTCCCTCCTCTCTTTTCTCCTAAAAATGGTGCTCACTTAAGCTTTAGCCGTCTCAGATCCCAAGCCTTCCTTCACGCATAGGCCTACTGGTGCAGTTTAGAAAAACTCTAATGACTAATTTTCATTCATTGGTTCAAAACGTATTTATCCAGCACTTACTACGGGCAGATGCTGAGGCAGGCCTGGGCAAACAACAGTGAGCATTGAGTTGTCTAGAGCTTTGCTGTCCAATCAGGTCGCCATTAGCTATAAAACTTTGATTTTTAACTTGAACGATTTACAATTAAATAACATTACGTATAGTTTTTCAGTTTCACTAGCTGCATTTCAAGTACTCAAAAGCTACACGTGACTCTCGGTTGCCATATTGGACAAGGCAGAGGTTTCCATCATTGTAGGAAGTGCTACTGGAGGGCACTAGTCTAGCGGGGGAGAGAGGCACTGAGCAGGTCCACTGATAAATTAAGTAACTGCCTCTCTGAGAACCCCAGAAAGAGAGATGTCAATCTTCAAGGGCCTCTGACTCACTTAGGAAGAGTCATGCCTAACACCCCTCCCAGGCCGCCTTATACCAAGGAACTCACAGAGGGTGGGGAGGGCAGCACTGTTGCCCCAATGCCCCTTCCCTGCCTGGACTGTGGATTCACAGCCAACACTACAGGACTGGAGTTTGTGACTCTCTGTATTTTTACAGGCAAGATTGCAGAAGGTGAAAGAAGTTACTCTGGAAAGAAGTGTAGCTGAACTTACATTGAGCCGGTAAAAGATGGAGCAGGGATTTTAACCTGAATTTGACTCAAAGCCTGGACTGCCTTTCAGCAGGGAAGTTCACTGAGAGTTTCCTTCCATGAAACGGAAGGTGCTGTCAAAAAGAATCTTAGGGTGGCTCCGGAATCATCCTAGGGCTCCACTGAATTCAATCGGCCCAATATTCTCATTTTTCTGTCATCCTTTCAAAGGTAAACCAGAGGGCTGGGAGGTGGGGATCTGGGAAGAGAAATGAGAATGAATGAAAATGTAGCAAATTTGGGATTCATAGCCTGGATTCTAATCGGGGTTCCACTACTTAGTAGCCATAACTTGACAGTGATTTGACTTTTCCATTCCTCAAGCTTCTCACTTTTGAAATGAGAGGGAAAGTTGTGCCTAATGTGATCTAACGAGTTTTAAATGAAGCAAATTTTACAAACCACTTAGCACCCCATCATTACGTAATAACTGGGGAGACAGCTGAATGTCAATGCTCCAAAGTCAGACGACAGGTTGAAATCCTGGTTTGTCTCCATAACTGCTAGCTTTGTTACCTCCAGCAAGTTACTTACCTTCATTGGTAAATTAAGGGTAAGAATAAGGGTTCTGGTAAGGATTAAATGAGATAATTTATGTAAAGCGCTTAGCATAGTAATTTACTAGGCATATAGTAACTTCTTAATAACCATTAGCTATTAATACTATTATTACAGCACGGAAGGCAGAACGCAGGCAACTAAGCCCCCACTGACAAACGCGAGCCTCAGAAACAGGAGGTGCGCGCCATCTAGTGGCTCACAGGGACCAGTACACCCCACAGCCAAAGAAATCTGGTTCCATTTTTAATATTCCCAAATCAGATGTTCTAGGCCCCAGACCAAATTTATATCCAGTCTCTAGAGGCTGCTCGAAGAGTAGAAGAGGCAGATAAGGCAACGCAGAGAAAACAGAGAGGTAGCTTTCGATAGCCTTCTCTACCATCCCTGTGAAACACACAAAGTCTATGGACTTTAGCTGTGAAGAAATATCCTGAAGCCCTGAAGTGTTAGGGATAAAATTAAGAGAGTCTAGAGAAGTTAAGTTTCATCCTAAACTACCTTTTGTTTTCCCACAACATCATGGTCTTTCTCATCGTCCCTAGTGTACAACGTTCTCATCCCTGCAAAGCCGCATGGTGCCTGGGAAAGAGCATTCACAAGACCTGAGTTCAAGCCCCAGCTCTGCCCGCCACTACCCCTGACCGTCAGGAAAGCCATTTAATCTCACTAATCCTCAAGGTCTTCACCTGTAAAATGGGTTCATACTGCCCAGCGGGAGGGGTACAGACTCTGGCGACAGACAGAGCTGAGTTCAGGTTCTAAGTAACAAATTGGTTTTGCTGAACTTCCAATTTTTCTCCTATGTGTTTAAATAATTAATTGGGAAGCCATGACACCAAGATGGCACCAACATTCTATGAGTTTTTATATAAGCAAATCGAAACCCAACTCAACATGAATGACCAGATCTTAGGAAAACAAAACTTAAGCTTTACCAAATCAGAAACTGTCAACTCAGAAATGGAAGAAAAAGTATCCAATGTACACAGCCCTTTTATGAAACTAATCTATAACTCTCAAATGAAAGATACAACTTAATTCTAGCCCAAGAATATGGGGAGGGGGTGGGGAAGGGGAGGGGAGAAGGGCGGTTGGGTAGTGGGAGGGTGACCGGAAAGATCACCTATATATCTGTCTAACAAGGGTACAAGTGAACTTTTCTAGAACTAGAATATAAATGTTTTGATACAATGACTAAGCAAATGACATGAATCTATGTTAACCAGCTTGATGAAAGTATTTCAAATTGTATATGAAAACAGTACAATGTACCCCATGTTTGCATTAATGTATACAGCTATCAATTAATAAAAACAAAAAAGAAACTGTCAACTAACCTCTACCTAGAGACTTTACCAACCAGAAACCACAGACTAACCTCTAACTAAGCCACTGCTCCATTTTAACCAAATATTTTCTTTGCCTTGCACACACATGATAAACATTTTCCCCTTGTGCCCCTTCCATGGAGTCCTGAACCACCTGCATTTTGGGGCTGCCCGATTCACAGATCACAGTTTGCTCAAATACATTATTTGAAACTTTAATGTGCTTAAGTTTATCTTTAACATAGAAAAAGCAACAAAAAATTCTAACCTTGATGAGTAGTTAGGAAAATTACATGAACTAAAGTTTGTAAACTTCTGTATATATGGAAAGCAGTAAAAATATGATAGCTCTTGCCATTGGTTATTCTACAATTTTGTTGTGAGGTTTGAATGAAATGTTGTATGTGAAACTTCTTAGTACAGTGCCTGGAACACAGGAGAAGCTTTATGTTGTGGGCACTGTGGGATGCCACTGAGACCCCCCAGAAAACCTCCCCCACAGAGTAAATGGGCTGGCCAGACCCCTCTGGGTATTGTTCTCAACTGAAGACTTGCTCAAAGTCATGCCCTTCCCAGGGCTGGCCCACACTCAAAATTGGTCAATTTGTGGGTTTAAAGGCTCATCTCAGGGCAGACACAGTGGCTCATGCCTGTAATCCTTGCACTCTGGGAGGCCAGTGTGGGTGGATTTCTTGAAACCAGGTGTTTGAAGACCAGCCTGAGCAAGAGCAAGACCCCATCTCCACTAGAAATAGAAAAACTATCGGGACATTCCAGCCAGGGCCTGCAGTCCCAGCTACTCAGGAGGCTGAGGCAGGAGGATCACTTGAACCCAAGAGTTGAGGTTGCTGGGAGCTATGATGCCACAATACTCTAGGCAGGGCAACAGAGTGAGACTGTCTCTAAATAAATAAGGGCCCAAATGGGTTGCCCCATTTGGGTCAATGCCTCAGGTCAACTCAGCTTCAGAGCTCCCATGGGATAACTGAGGCATTTGTTTCAACTACCTCATGTTCACCTTCTTGCCCTGCCCATTCCTCCTTTTGCTTCCCCACAGATGTGTATCTGCAGAGCATTCCTGATAAAGGGCCTTCATGCAAATCTGCTCAGAGTCTACTTGCCCGGGGAACTGCCCTGAAACACTTAGATATTGATTCTTTCTTGCACTCCCCTCAGTCCTTGCCTTTCTCTGTCCTCCCTCTGTGACCTGAGGATAGGGAGCAATAATTCTTGTCTCCTACCAGCTTCACTGGGCAAAAATAAAGGTAAGTGGGATGATGGAAAACTGCCTGACTCCTCAGCCTCGCTTTCCTCCTCTTTACATCGAGATTGGTTACCACTGTGCTGCTTGTTCCCAACAGTTTTTGGTGCTAATAAATGAGATTCAGAGGTGAGAACTCTTCAAGTAATGATGTAAATATCCTACAAAAATCTAAGGACTTAGGAAATTGGACTGGACTGACTGACAGTAAGTTAGTAACCATGGAATCCACAGTTTATGAAGTATTTAGTATCAGGCATTGTAATGAATACGTGGGTTCTATCACTCAATTGTCACAAAAATCATAAGGTAAGTATGATTATTTTCACCATCTTATAAATAAGGAAACTTCAGCTTAAGAGCATTAAACAATTTGCCCAAGATTGTGTAGTTATTAAATGAATGAAAGGCAGAATTTTCTCCTAGGCAGCTTAACTCAAGAATCAGCACTCTTATCCACCAGGTGAATATAACCCGAAATAACAAGGAGGTAGGGTTCTCTACCTCCTTGATAATTAACCCTCCATCGTGTAATAATTATTCTAAGTATTGAAGACTATTACTTTGAGTTTCAGGAATTCGAGGAGAAATGCCAGGAAATCTGAGTTTTCTGGGCAACATATGAATTAGGAGGTCAGAAGCCACTATTTTATGGGGACAGTTGAGTCTTTCTAATGATATAACAAAATCATCAGGCTGGGAGACTTCCGTTCAACTGTCTCTTTCGCAGCTTTGAGTCACCCTAGTCAGACATCATGGAGCCATCATGCCTTCTGGGGCAGGAGAGTCTACCGCTCATTTGGAATTCAGAAACTGGCACCTTCTCCTTCCAGTGAAAGGAGAACTTCAACAACCATTTCCTTCTCGTCCTCCTAGAACCTTTCAACAGGGAGGCTAAAAAAACGCAAGCTGCTGACTCTCCAATCTTCCTAGGGCCGGGCCTGAGAAATGAGGGCATTCCACACCAGGGAGTCATCAAGAATGACGTCAGCGGTGGAATGTTCTCAGGAATGAGGACGCCTTGAGTAATGAGGAGTGGCTGGCAGATTATTTCCATTATCTATTGGAGCAAAACAGACTTTCTCAAAACATAACAGCCTAACTACAGCCCACAGGCCAAGTTCAACTAAAAATAAAGTTTTATTGGAAGACACCCATGTCCATTTGTTTACAGGTCTCTATGACTGCATTCACGCCATAATAGCAGAGTTGAGTAGCTGCAACAGAAACTGTATGACCCGCAAAGCATAAAATATTGACTAGCTGGCCCTTTATGGAAAATGCCTGCTGACCTCTGGCCCAGCAATTCGTTACATGTCATGATTCTGTGGTTTGGCTGGTCTGTTCTACTGCTGGTTTCTCTGGACTCACTCAGGCAACTGCATTCAGCTCTATGGAGGGCTGGGGGGTTGGCCTCAGCTGAGACAGCTGGGACAAAGGAGCCTCTGTCTCCATGTGGCCTTTCATCTGGGTTTCCCCAGGCAGTGGTGGCAGCTTTACATGAGGACAAGTCCCAATGCACAAGGGCTTATCAAGTTTCTGACCAAATCATTTTTGTTGATGTTCTGTCAGACAGAGGAAGTCACGTGATCAAGTCCAGAATTAATGCGGAAGATCACAAAACAGTACGAATACAGAGAGGTATGATACCTCGGGAACCACCAGGATAACAATGTGCTACTTGTCACTCAATCTTTTTTGTTGAAAAAATGAGTGTAATAGACCTGGCTGGAGAATAGGGTTTATTCAATAGATGGATCAACCAACAAATACTTAACGAGCCCTACCACATGCCAGGTCTGATCTGATTGAGTGCATTTATTCGACAGTTGTCTGAAAGTCAGTTGGCGATACAGTTTTCAGAAGATCGAAAATTGTGTTGATTCTGTTGCAGTGAAGACATAGTGAACTTTTATGTTCTACATAGTAAACAAGCCTATGAATGCATTTTAAGAATATTCAGTCCACTGCACATGAAACGCCCCTCAGAAAGGAGCCCAAAAGAATTGTGCCTCTATTATGTTTGGGTTTTGAAACAAAACCACTCTGCAAAATGCAATGGAAGTCTGTATTCTTGCCACCTTGAGTTGCAGCCCGGGCGGTATTGATGAGAGTCTTGCTTCAGGCTTCAACCTCTTTCTTTCTGGGTATTTCATCATTTCCTTAATGGTAGTACCACCTCTAGTGACAAGAGTCCTAAGTTAGAAAGGCAGGGTTTAGATTCTCATCCTGGTTCTATTAGTACCTCACTCTGTGTAAGTGTAATAAGGTCAAGATCATTTTTTCACCAGATATTAACAATTGGCCAATATCCCGTTTCCCTCTCCTTTGGGGCATGAGGAAAGTACACCTGACGTTAGGGGTAGTTTATGTATCTTGCCACGGGCTAGTGAAATACGAGAGGAAGTGAGCTGTCACTTCCAGCTCAACTTTCTACCTCACTCTTACGCCGCTGTAGTAATTTTGAAGGACGCACAGATAGCGTACGACGCTGAAGCATCATAGGAAGGGTGGCTGCCCTGGGAAGTCACCACACCCACAAGAGGCTCTGTACGGGCAAGCAACCAACCTCCTTGTTTTAAGCCCTGAGATTTTTAAGAGATGTCTGTTACTGCAACGTTAACAAACCCTCCCCTAAAAAAAAACACATCTCAGATATGCTCTTGGTGCAAAGAACAAGTTTCACGACATGTTCAAGCATCACAAAATAAGCTAAACATTTAGGCATGAGATGAGGAAAGAAATGCATTTTGGTCCAGAGAAAGATACATCTGAACGAAAGGAAAGAAGAAACCAAAAACACGATGGGTGTTTATTTGCTAACCTAGCCTCTCCTTGTGATCTCTTCCTGTCTCCAGTGGATTTTAAACATTTGTGGATGCTTGGCAAGAGCGGAGTTGTTTGTAATATTTATTAATATGCTTTTGTTTACTGTTCGTTTGCTCGTAGTTTTGTTTGTTTGGATGGAAGCCAGTGAAGGGGCTGATTCTTAACACACAGGTTGGCACAGGAAAAAAGAAAGATAGCTTGTGCCACCACACACGGAAGCTGGAGGTGGAGATGGCCACGAAGTCAAAACGTGGGCCCTTGGTAATTCCTAGAACTCTCCACCACCGTCACTGTCACCACCACAGCAGCAGCACTTGACACGTGCCAAGCATTGGCCTGTGTCAGGCGACAATCTAAGCACTTTACATTATGAAAACATTTAATCCTCATAAAACTTTTGAACTATGTACTATTGTTACCCTCGCTGTGCAGAGAAGGAAACGGAGGCATTTGGAAGTTAACCATCACAGCCACACAAACAGCGTCTCTTTATGAAACATCCTCCAAAGGACTGGCTCCTTTTCATCCTTCAGATTTTCACACAAAGGCTTTGTTTTCTAGACTTCCCCCAGGCACTATATTCACCCTTGTCTTTCTCTGTCATAGCACCTACCACAATCTGGTGAAAATTTTTATTTATTTTGTTTATTTATTTATTTTTGAGATAGTCTCACTATGCTGCCCTTGGTAGAATGCTGTGGCATCACAGCTGACAGCAACCTCCAGCTCTTGAGCTTAAGTGATTCTCTTGCCTCAGCTTCCCAAGTAGCTGGGACTACAGGTGCCCGCCACAACACCTGGCTATGTTTTTGTTGTAGTTGTCATCGTTGTTTTTAGCAGGCCTGGGCCAAGTTTAAACCCACCAGCCCCCCTGTATGTGGCTGACCTAACCACTGAGCTATGGGTGCCAAGTCAGAAGATTTTTAAACAGAAGTACTGTTTCCCTTCCCTAAGCTCCACCCCCACAAGAGTAATGCTTGCCTTGTTTACTGTTTTGTGCCCCTGCCCACCCAGTGCCTAGTACAGCCAGGAATGAATGAACATGAAGTGGAGAACGAAGGTAGGAATTAGAATGTGGAGAAATTAGTACACTTTCAACTGAAAATAACAAACTGCCTGAGTACAATGACATTGAAAAAATGAGATTTTTTTTTTCTTTTCACATAACAAAAAGTCCAGGGTGGACAGTTCCAGAACTTTGTGGAGCCCATGGGACAAATTTCCTTGTACCCTCTAAAGGTTCGCTGAAAAAAAAAAAACTGTCTAAAGGCTGATTATAGGAGAAAAAAAGGCATACAAGTTTTATTTAATGTGCACAAATATGGAAGCCATACAAAAAATATGAGATTCAAAGAGGGGCCAGATGGTTGAGGTTTAAGTGCTCTCTTTATAGGCGAGAGATGTATGAGCCTGGAAGACAGACATTCTTTCGTAAGTGATTTTCTTTGGAAGCGTGTATGGAACAAGTTGTGGGAAGGTCAGGGGCAGAACTGCACAGGATAGAGTTTCCAACGTAATCTCTTCCAGCTGCCCTAGGAAAAGATGAGACGTCTGTGTGGACCTGGTGACAACGCCTAATCTCTTCCTGCTCTAGTGGCTCATCTTTCCTGGTTATTGGGTGAGGTTCCTAGACGGGGATTCTTCGATCACATTTCATTTGGAAAGAAGCTCTCCTGGTCAGATAAGAAAATCCCAGAGAGGCCCTCCCAGAGGCGCTTCTTTGGGAAGGAGGACCGGAGAGACAGGGAGGTAGGGAAGGTCAGAGAGAGAGGCCTTGGTCCCGAGGCTTTCTTCCGAGGCCTTTCAATTTTCGATGCACTCAGTATGTCAGAGAGCCATATTGTGGGGAATCACTTTCCCCACCCCAACAATGTATTTGTTAGCCATCAATCTTGACTCTCGTCCTTCCTTTGATGGGCATAATTGGGCTCCCACACGCAACTGAGTCCCCATGCAACCACCTTCAAAGGTTTGGAGAAGCAAGAAGCTGCCCTTTTATTAGGATTGAAAATCTTTCACCCTGAATGCCTTTCTGGTCCCATCAGCCAAGGTGGATGATCTGCCCATGATTTGGCAAGAAAGGCTGAGAAAATGCAGAGCCAGCACCTGCAGTAAGAGGCAAACTCTGTCACACAGAAGAGCAGCCGTGGCAGGCAGCCAACAGTGCCCTCCCCAGGAGGCAACTCAGGGAGAGACAACAGTGCTTGGCCACCACCTTTGCATCTCCTCCAGAGACAGGAAACAGATCTGCATGGAGTAGCGGCCCAAAAGTGTTTATTAAGTATGTAAATCAAAACTCAAGCTCAAGGGAAAGGAATCCTTTACTTCAGATAAGAAAGTCTTCTTGGGACAAGACTAGAAAGTGACAAAACCTGTCAGAAAAGTAATTTGGCAGCATGACCCCAAAGCCTTGAGCGATGTGCACATCTCGTCTCCTAAATAACTCCCCTTGTAGTAATCGACCATAAATAAATAATCAGATCCACTATTTAATGAGTATACAGAAAGAAAAGAATAATCAGAGATGTATAATGTGCAAAGATGTCTACCAAACGCGGTTCATAGATTCATATATTTCATAATATGAAATACAGGGACAACCTGAATGCCTAATAAGAGTTGGGTGATTTAAAAAGTTATAATATGTTGGAATACAAAGCACTTATTTAAAAATCAATATGAAAACACTACACTGTACCCCATGTTTGCATTAATGTACACAGCTATCATTTAATAAATAAATATATATATATATATATAATGACCTAGGAAAATGTTCCTGAGTTACTCTAAGTGAAAAACAAGTTACAAAATTATATACACATAAAATGAATTTAAAACAATGTTTTCTGCAAGTTAGAATTTATATTTTTACATATAAATAAGAAAAATGTGTTGGGGGGGGGTTTGCAGTTTTTTGGCCAGGGCCAGGTTTGAACCCGCCACCTCTGGTATATGGGGCAGGCATCCTACTCCTCAAGCCACAGGCACCACCCAGAAAAACATGTTTTTTTTTCAGCAAACATATCAAAGCGTTACCGGAGGTCATATCTGAATATAGGATAGCGGGAGATTTTTATCTCCTTCTTTGTCCTTTTTTTGATGTTTAAGTTTTCTTTAATGAATGTGGATACCATTCTTTAAAATGTAAATGTCGTGTTTTTTAACATCTTTTTCATTGAGTTTGGGAATAAATCCTGAGGTGGGGGGGTCATTCTGCCTTGCTGGAAACAATTGAGCTGATAGCAACTTGGGTCTTTTTGCTCACAGCAGGCATTTGCTTCTGTTTTGATTAATGAACGGGAAGGTAGGGGGAATGCAGATGCACCAAACCTGCTCATTCTCCAGGAAGGGATGGTACATAGAGGAAACAATCTTCCCCAGCTTCACTTAGTTGCCGCAGGACAGGGGAGAGGGAGAAAATGTGAAAGCTACGGAATCTAAGAGCTTCGACTTTGCTGTTAAATGGATCTGGGTTCAAATCCCACCTCCATCACCAACGAAGCGAAGTAAGCTTAGGCAACTTACTCCATCCCATGACCTCTGTGTTATGGCACAGAATTAAATCTACATCTAACAAATCTGGCGGGAAGGAGAGCCCAGGAGGAAGGCACTTCACACAGTGCTGTGTGGCATATAGAAGGCACTGATGTTTGCAGACTGTCATTTTTGTGGCTGTTGTTAGCATTATTATCAGTCCAGCATCATCTCAGCCATTCTCCTCCGTCCTCCATGTATTCTCTGCCTCAAGACCCTGAAGGTTGGCAGTCAGCCCATGCTAGGAAGGTGGGACCTGCCCCTTTGTCACTGCTAATTCACAAACTGTTAACTGTTCTGGTGACCAAGAGCAGGATACGTTTATGAAACATTTCGCATTGTATAAAGCCTTTTGCAAAAGGTGCCATAGTTCAGACAAAATGGACTTCCTTTAGCTTAGGGAGAAATTCTCAATGATTCCTTTGAGCCTTCCAAACTCCCTAGCTAGTTAAGAAATCTACAGCAAATTTCCAGAGCTTTAAGCACTTTGCAAAATAAAGTGGCTCTAAATATGTAAAGCTTTTTCAAAAGCATGAAATAAATGATACCAGCTGTTAATACCTTAAACACGGGCCAAAGTCCTTAAAATAAAACAAGTTGATCATCTTCAAAGTACCTTTTGCTTACGTCCTTTAAATCTTCACAGTACATTAACGTGGGAATTACTCTTATGTTTAGATGAGGAGGCTGAGAGAGTGAAATTAACTGAGTGATTACCCCAAAAAGCATTAATAACACTAATTTCTGCCCTTAACCTCTCTCGGTATTATTTAGGATAAGGCTCAGCAGTTTCATTTGCAAAGTGGGGATACCCGAGAGCATGTCCCAGAGATGCATTCAAAACATAGCACTTAGTATTACTGGGCAGTCACTATGTTCAGCGAGCTCTCATTTCAACCTCACAAAAGCAGCCCTATGATGTGGCACTATAATTCCTGTTTTCAGATGAGAATATTGAGGTTCGAAGCAATTTAGTAACTTGGTCAAAGTTAAGGTCAGTATTTGTTAGGTCCCCTCTGTCAGGCCTCCAAGCCAGTGCTCTTAAAACCCCTAGTAGTCTCTCTTGTTCCATCCATCTCTATATACTGTCACAACCCACCACTGCCCCGGCTTGTCAGGCCCGGGACTGGCCAGGTCTCCGGCGGCTTATCTAGGTTCCGGATGCAGACCAGTGAGCCACCTTGCTCCGAAACAATTACCCTTAGGTGCCTGAGGGCTATTCGCTCTAGCTGGAAAGAGTCTTTGAGGGAAAGCAGCAGTCTCAATAGAAGAATGAGTCTTAGGGCCTCTCACAGGGAGATGCCCTGCAGGTGTTCTGTAGGCAGGAGAAACAAATGTATCAGAGTGAGTGGGTCCACGATAGAACAGCACCGCTCCCCTGACTGCCTTACTCCTGCTGCTACTTATAGAGGTGATCTCCTGGCTACTTGCACCACAGATGTAGAGACTGCCAATCACTGATACTCTGATTTTGCAAGCTCTCGTGGTCGGAGAGCCGAATCCCTCCCCGCGCCCTTTTCACCAAGGTGTTCCATTATCGAGCTACAGGTGTTTCTTATAACTCTCACTCCTCCTAGCCATAGGCTATGGGCTGCTACAATATACACTGTTCTTCTGTAGCTGGGATCATACTGCCAATATCTGGGTCTCTTGTGTTCCAATGGGCAGCAGACCAGTGGGAGGAGGTGAGCTGTTGCTCAATAGGTTTCCCATCTGGACCTTGTTTCCAGGTAAACAATTCAACATTTTCAATGGGTTTGCTCCACTCTCAGTGCTTAGAGCTTCTCTCAACCAACATTTGCAGAATCATCTGGTTAAGCCTGTGGTGGTGAATTTTATGCATCAACTTGGTTGGGCCACAGGGTGCCCAGATATTTGGTGAAACATTATTCCAAGTGTTTCTTTCTATTAGGAGCTGTTTGGATGAGATTAACACTTTAATTGGTAGGGTAACCACATTGCCCTCCTCCTCAATGGGAATAGGCCTTATCCAATCAGTTAAAGAAAGCTAGAATAGAAAAAGACTGACCCTCCCCCGACTGAGAAAAAAGTCTCCAGCAGATAGAATCTGGACTTCACCTGCACCATCCACTCTCCTAGGTCTCAAGCCCATTGGCCCACCCTCTAGGTTTGGACTTGCCAGCCTCCATATCACATGAGTTGTTTCCTTATTATAAATCATATATATACATATGTGATATCATATCTATGAGATACATATCAGACTTAGTTGTCATTTTCCCAGCAATAGGGGAGACAGAATAGGAACCTCTTTCTCTTATTTTGTAGGAAGAAAAAAGCACTTTTATATATATATGTCTGCCTCCAGATCTTTTACCTATCAAGTAAACGGCACAGCCAACACCAGGGATGTTTGACTCCCAAGCATCTGTTCTTCACCCTTGCAGTGGGTTGAATGGTGGTCTCCAAAAAGATAGGTCCACTTCCTGATCCTCAGAAACTGTGAATATGACCTTACTTGGTAAAAGGGTCTTTGCATATGTAAATAAGTTAAAGATTACAAGATGAGATCATCCTGAATTATCTGTGTGGGCCTTAAATCCCACAACAAGTATCCTTGTAACATACACTACTAAGCACTCGGTAAACACTTAATGGAAACACTTCAATTAAGACCCAGCTAGACCTTAATTTGGAAATCTTTCTTTGTTTCTTTTGGAGATTTGTGATCTTTTCTTTTGGCTAGAATTAAAAAGGTCTCCTTGGAAGACAGAAATTGGATTAAAATAAAAGCTCTCAGAATGTAGGCTAAAGACTAATCCAAAATATAGAACATATGAAGTAGCGACAGGGTAGGGGGTAGTCCTTTAAGCCTTTCAATATATAATTAATAGAGAACTAAACCCAATTTCAAAATTACCAAATATATAGATTTAAAGATAGTCACAGTAGGCAACATGTCACAGTCTACTAGGGCAAATTCCACTGATCAGTCAAAGAAAGGGAGGTTAGGAGAAGGATAGAATGATTTTGCCAAAAAATAAAATAATAAAAACAAAGTAAAAAAAAATCCTACTGCCAGGAAATCAACAAAAGCTTTTGTCATACTATCATAAACTGTGCTCAAATAAGTTTGAATTTTATTATTCCCCATTTTATTATTCTTTCATTTATTTAACACTTATTAAACATCTAATAAGTAGTTCCTGACCACCGAGTTATATTATCTCCTGGAGAGGTACAAACAATCGTGATGTGTGGTAGAAACAATTGAGCATCACAGAGGAACAATCAAAGGGAAAAGACGTTTCCTGTGAATTTCCAGAGAACGCACAAACACAGATGGCCGCCCAGATCCCTTCTGGATGTGGGAAGTCTAGTTCCAGACTGTCATGAGAGTCAGTATATAAAGCCTTTCTATCAGACGGTTTTACTCTATCTTGACATTATTGCTTTACTTTTGTAAACCCAAGACAATTTCACTCATGTATGTTGTCGGTTTCTCTTCCTCTATCAGAATGAAGGCTTCACACCTGCTTGGCTCGGTGGCACTCTGTAATAGTGCCTGGTTCACAGGAGATGTTCAACCAATACATGCTGAATGGTGACCCAAAACACAGTCTCTGCTCAAGCATCAGCTTGAGAGAATGGAATCCAGGCAGCCCTCAGGCATACCCATTCGCACAGTGGTTCTCAACCTTCCTAATGCCACAACCCTTTAATACAGTTCCTGTGGGTTGAGAACCCCTGCATTAGCAGAAGCTGCTATCTTAGTCTGTTTGTGCTGCTGTAACAAAATACTCAAGACTGGCTAATTTATAAATAATGGAATTTTTTTTTTTTTAAAGACAGAGTCTCACTCTGTCACTCTGGGTAGAATGCTGTGGTATCATCATAGCCCACAGAAACCTCAAACTCTCAGCTCAAGAGATCCACTCACCTCCCAAGTAGCTGGGACTACAGATGTATACCACCATGTATGGCTAGTTTTTCTATTTTTAGTAGAGACAGGGTCTTGCTCTTGCTCAGGCTGGTCTTGAACTCCTGAGCTCAAACAATCCGCCTGCCTTGGCTTCCCAGAGTGCTAGAATTACAGGTGTGAGCCACCAAGCCCAGCCAATAAATGAAATATTTCTCATAGCTGGGAAGCTGGAAGTTCAAGATCAAGGCGCACATAGGTCTGGTGTCTGGTGAGCTCTGCTTTCTGTACTTCAAGATGGTGACTTATTGGTGTGTCTTGTGGAGAGGACAAATGCTGTGTCCTTATGTAGTGAAAGGACAGAAGGGCAAAAGATTCAAATGCTGTCTGAAGCCTCTTAAATAAGGACCTTAATCCCACTCAAAAGGTCCCTTGGGACCTAATTTCTCCCTGAAGGTTCGCCATATTAATATTATTGCATTTGAGACTAAGTTTTAACACAAATTTTAGAGGGGACAAAAATATTCAAACCATAGCAAATGCTATAGCAAGTCCTCCAAAAGAGATCAACACCCTCCTGACCGTCCACATTCACCATCCTCCAACCGCAGATATGGGCCCCAAAGCAAAATTTGCTTTTACAGTCTTGCTTCTCTTGCTCTTAACTAATTGGGCAGAATAGACATGTCATCTAAACTCAGCCAGTCCAATTCTCTTCCCTGGGATTGAATTTTGGCTTTGTAATGACAGGGGGAGTTTCACAAAATGACCTGTTGAAATCATTTACAGATCCTGTGCAGAGGAAGGAGAATCTGCATAACATTACAAAAGTCATCCTAGGAACGCTGGACAACACAGCACAGAGAAGAAAACAAAATGACCTCTCATCAGAGTTTCTAATAATGAAAAAGAGAAGATAGCTGACATGCCCCAAAAGAAACAGATAAAATATTAAAAGGTAAGCTATGGTACGTGAATACCAGTCAGGACTTTCATAGAAAGAAAGTAACAAAAGTCAGACATAGGAGAAAATGTGCAACGTGCTACTATTTATATTTTTTAAATACTTTTTAGTGTATATAAAGGACTACAAGAATATAATCCATACAGATAGTCATAGCTACCTCCAGGGAAGGGAGACGTGAAAAGGATCTTCTGGTTTTTACGTGAGATATTTTATGGCATTTGAATGTATTATGATGTATTCTTATGTTCATGTGTTTTATCAAAGGGAAAAAGAAAAGAATTACGAAAAGACACTGAAGAGAAGTAGAAATGACTAACCCTGGAGACAAGGAAAACAGAAAGCTGTGGCCATTGCTCCAATTTGGGGGGATGAAGCCTGATGATGGGGCGGACGGGACAGTTAGAAAGACATAGATATGCGCTAGATTTGGGGTGTAGAATTGAGACTTGTAATTGGTTCAAGGTAGTTAGAGGAGGAGAGAACGTTCAGACTGAGAGGCAACATACTATCATAGGACAAGCACGAGCTTTGGAACTCAGCTGCCAGGACTCAAAGCCCCTCTCAGTTAAGGGACACCAGGCAAGTTAGTTCACATCTCTGTGTTTCAGTTTCATCACTTGTAAAGTAGAAATGATAATATTATGTCGTGGCTCATATAGTTTTTGAGAACTGACTCATGCAAAGTGCTTAGAAATTGAAAATGCTCAATATATATTCGTTATTATTGAAATGACCCCCACGACATCACCTTCATCATCATCATCATCAATGTTATCATCCTTTTCATCATTAGGGCCAATCTAAGGCCCCCAGCTTAGGTGACCAGCTGGGAAGAGAGAAAAATACTGAAGCATTCTCTAGGGACTGATAGTTCGAGAAGAAAAAGGAAACCAGAAAGAGCTCAAAAGCCTGACTACTGCAGCTAACTGACTACATTAAGGAGTGGGGAAAAGTAGCGTCAAATGAATGCTTTAACTCACCTAGCGAGTTAGAGAAGGACTGGGTTCAAAGGAACTTGTAGGAATAGCTATATTTTACAAGAGGGAAACACTGGTAGAGATTTTTCCCCTCATTTTAAATTTATTTCTAAAAATAGATATATAAAATGTGTTTATTACCTCACCCTTATTACAATTAATTAAAACATTAAGCCAAAACAAAGGTCTCCTGAGCAAATACAACGTCATTGCCTGCCCCAAATCCCTTTCTCTGCTTTTAGACATATAGGCATCACTACTGTGAACATCTAACTCGGGGCACGCAATCAAAATGTAGCCTTATTATTCTTTTCCATCATCTCTTTAAAATTTATTCAGGCAGTGTCCCAGTGCATTCAGGCTGCTAGAACACAGTACCTCGGACTGGTTAATTTATAAACAACAGAAATTTATTGCCTCACAGTTCTGGATGCTGAGAAGTCCAAGATCAAGGCAGATTCAGCGTCTGAAAAGGGCCCATGTGTAGATGCCACCTTTATGTGTCCTTACATAATAGAAGGAGTAAACACACTCCTTCCATTGCTTTTTACAAGGGCACTAATCCCATTGGTGAGGGCAGAGGCCCCACTTCTTCACAGAATCACCTTGGGAAGGTGTCAACATATAAATTTGCAAGGGCAGGGGGCAGGGAGGGGAGGTTCAAAAGCATTCAGACCATAGCAAGTGGAGTAATCCCATTCCAACCCAAAAGGAAAATTATGGCAAACTCCTGACTTTTCTGCTTCTGATCCCTCCTAGGCATGGGCTTGGAGAAGAGGGGTGTGTGAAGAGAGAAGAAAGTAGAACCTAGAAAATGTCTTGAACTCTGCTGTAGGACCAGCACCTTCTGCTCTGTTTGAGACCAGTCTGTCATGTGGGCCACTCTCTGGGGTTTTCAGAAGCCACCCCCAACTAGAGTCTCATGAGGTACTGAGGTGCTGCTCTCAATCACTACTCCATTTCTGCACCATTGACTCTTGCCATTGGGCTTTTTCACTCTCAGGCAGAGGCTCCCTAGAGCAGGACTCTAATCCAGAGTCTCTCTCATTTACATAGCCCATCTGTAGTATTAGGGAAGCACACTGACTCCCTTGCTCCAGCAAAATCTGGGATCACAGGCTGGGTATGGCAGCTCATAGCACTCTGAAGTACAAGAGCCAGGGAATTATTTTGTAATCATTTCCTGTGTATATTCTGCACAAGTGGATTTGACTTTGAAATTTGCCATCTATTATGCAGTGTCCCCCAAATCTCCATAATAGGGAAAAATGGGAAATTGTAGCTAACTGTACCTTTATTTGCAAAATATTCTCTAGGCTTGACACCTGTGGCTCAAGCCTCTAAGGCACCAGCCACATACACCTGAGCTGGCGTGTTAGAATCCAGCCTGGGCCGCCAAACAATAACCGCTGCAACCAAAAAATAGCCGGGCATTGCGGTGGGCTCCTGGAGTCCCAGCTGCTTGGGAGGCGGGGGCAGGAGACTCACTTAAGCCCAGGAGTTGGAGGTTGCTGTGAGCTGTGATGCCACAGCATTCTACCCAGGGTGACAGCTTGAGGCTCTGTCTCAAAAAAAAAAAAA
>CAUYQV010044372.1:0-13024 GCA_963574575.1 Galagoides demidoff | reverse complement strand
TTATACTTGCTCTGTTCTCTGCTTTGCTGTCATTGGTTCTGCATTTTTTGTGGATACAGGGTACTCTACAATCACAGTGGGGGCTACTTTTCACCGTACCCAGCTACTTTTCTTTTCTTTTTCTTTTTTTTTTTTTTTTTTTGGAGACAAAGCCTCAAGCTGTCCCCCTGGGGGGAGTGCCATGGCATCACAGCTCACAGCAACCTCCAACTCCTGGGCTCAAGCGAGTCTCCTGCCTCCACCTCCCAAGTAGCTGGGACCATAGGCACCTGCCACAATACCTGGCTATTTTTTGGTTGCAGCTGTCATTGTTGTTTGGTGGGCCCAGGCTGGATTCGAACCCGCCACCTTAGGTGTATGTGGCTGGCGCCTTAGCCACCTGAGCCACAGGTGCCTAGCCACCCAGAAACTTTTTTAAATTTATTTTTATTTTTGCAGAGACACAATCTCACTATGTTAACCAGGCTGGTCTTAAATTCCTGGGCTCAAGCAATCCTCCTCACCTTGGCTTTCCAAAGTGCTAAGATTACAGGTGTAAGTCACTACAGCTGGTCTATTTTTCATTTTCTGTTTCTTTTCTTTTCTTTTCTTTCTTTTTTTTTTTTTTTGAGACAAGGTCTCAATCTGTCACCCACCTCAAACTCCCAGGTACAAGTAATCCTCCTGCCTCAGCCTCCTGAGTAGCTAGGTTATAGGAGTGACCCCACCTGGCTATTTTGTTGTTGTTGTTGTTGTTGTTGTTTTGTAGAGACAAGGTCTCATTCTGATGCCTAGGCTGGTGTTGAACTCCTGGCTTCAAGTAATCTTCCTACCTCAACCTCCCAAAGTGCTGGAATTACATGCATAAGCCATCATGCTCAGCTCACACCCCATATTTACCAACAAATAAATAAATAAAACATTGATCATATGCACATCCCTATGACATATGATCCTGAGCTAGCAAGTTCTAAGAAGGCATGAAACAAATATGTTGCAGCTATCTAGAATGTTCATTTTGCTTAACAGTAAGTTATTAGAAACACTACTTTTGTGTATGGGTGCTGAATTTTTTTTTCCTATTACTTTGAGAATTTCTTTTAGGAAAGAAATTATATCTCTTTACTCAAAGACTTGCTTAGTCTTGGAGTCAAAATTGAGGCTCTAAGGTAAGGAGCCAAGACAAATATAAAAATTAAAACTATTTCTGGTTTCAAGTGACAAAACCCAACTCAAATTGGCCTTTAACCCAAAAGATACTTATTCATACTTACACCTAAAAAAACAGAAAGATCTGGTTCCAGATAAGACTTTGTCTATTATTAAAAAAAAAAAAAAAAAAAAGACTTTGTCTATTAGCCAAAGTGATTTTACCACAAACCTCGGTTGTTATCTGTCCTCTTCACTCTCTATGGTATTTGCTTCATCCTCAGGTTCTGGTAGTTTCTCTTCCCCCAGCCCTGAGTTCTCGTCTCAATAAATTGGCTAAATAAGTTCCTATCTTAAACTGGATTGTCTAGAGGATAATAACTATCTCATCTGACACTTCTTCCCTAAGTCTCAGGATTATTCCCTCTCTCTCATTGGCCCAGATTGGGTCATGTGTTCAACTCTGGACCAATCACTGTGGCCAGAGAACTGGAACACACTGGTTGGCTTATTCCCACTGACCAATTCCTGCAGCTGGGAAATGGGGTTAATTCAACCCAAATAATAGAACTGGAACTGGAGAAGGGGTGTTTCCCCCCCCAAAAAAAATATCAGGATGTTGTTGAAGAGAGAAAGGGTTATGGAGTTTTGGGTGGCAACCTACAAACAGCCAATAAACCAATGAAAGAGATGATTAAATTGCTCTGTAGAAGTTATTAGAATAAATTGGGGGTTTTTGCCCCTGAAAGAAGAAAAATTATCTCTAATTAGGTGAGAATGTACATGCGTGTCTATGTGTGTGTGTATATGTGTATGTGTGTGTGTATGTGTATTTACAGCTTGATATGATAATACTGGTGTGATATAAACTCTTTCCTGTGGTGGGCTGGTAAACGTTTAACAACTGTGTCTCTGGGGAAACATACATACATTTCTTATAATCTTTCCTAACGTAAGTAATGTGTAACACACAATTTACAATAATGTTACATTCTATAGTTTTTATGTCTTACCAAATGCTTTCTTGATTTTTGCAGAATTCTGGTGTATATATAACTGATCTACAGTTACAGTTCTACCATGATTTGACAAAATCAGGCTACAAATAAATACTTGATTATAAGTGCAGTTCTAACAAGAACGTTGGTTGATATCTTTATTTGTGTCAATGAGTGAGATGAAAGTGAAACAAAGAAGACACGTTAGAACTTGGTTCATGTGTCAATGTATGAGTGACTTCTTTGCCAAATCAGATCAAAAGATTTCAAATACTAAGAAAGTTTCTTCAGTTTTTAGACTGTTCATAATACATAGACATGACATCCTTAAGTTTAATAGGTATTATTAATATATTATCCATTATTTTTTAAGTCTAGACAATTATCAAAACAATAAATCAAGCCTCAATTTGTAACATTTGCCAATTTCTGTGAATACTCTCACCATGGCCAATCTCAAGCTACCAATCTGTAATCACCAAACACACAATTGAGAAGAGAGGTCTAATAGCACATTTTATAGTATTTCTACAAATACAACAGGCATAAATAACTTCAAGGGCATAGGTAATAATCAAGTGTAGTAAAATAATTAGTTACATGAGAAGCTTCTGATAATTATTGCCTTCATTAATAATGTAACTAATCATAACTTTGTGTAATATTTAATGATTGTGTTTAACAACTGGATTGCAAAATTTCTGAAAATCTAACAGCTTGCTCTGATGACCATGTCTGGGCCACATCCAGGACATTCCTGCCCCTCTCCCATGTCTTTCCCCAAAAAAAGTAATCAAAATTAAAGTGCACCGTATGGACTTGTGAGAATGGATTTTAGTGGAAAGCAAGTACAGGCTCACATAACATGCACTAAAAAACTAGAGATGATACCCGTGGAATGGTGACAGGGTCTAGAAATGAAATAAATTTGGCAAAAACGGAGTGGAGTGCCAGAGTTAAAACAGGATATATAGACTCCCATGTCTAACCTCACCAGGGATTTGTAGAAATCTCAGGAAAGGTTGTATATGCCCACTGGCTATAGCACAGGCTATTCTAGGCAAAGAAACAGATCTTTTGGGATCAGCTAACTATCTAGGATATGTGTACATACAAGTATATCTGTATGTGTGTGTATATATCCTCATTAGAATGGAATCCAAAATTATATCAATTTTTAGGACCAATTAAATTATTTCAAACAAATTCCCTTAGAGGGTAGAGGCACATCTCATTCTTCTCTATTTGGAATGCTTAGTGCATTTCTTTTCTCTTAAAGTTGTTATGTTCCATCTGGTCTTCATGTTTTCATCAGATGAGTTCTTTGGTTTATTTGTCATCAGAGTCTCATGGGAAGAATTCGAGAAGTGTAGATTCTGGGATCACACTCACACAGGTTCTGATTCAATAGATCTAGTCTTGATGTGGAGAATCTGAATTCTGAAGACTTTACTCAGATTTGCCACACAGTGGCAAATCAAGAATGGATGACAAAGAATATCTGCTACATGGACCAACCCCTGCTACAGAAAATCTCGAGTCCTATTGCTTCTTAGGTGGTTCTATGAGGAACCCATCACCTATAGCTCTGGCCACTAGATAAGGCAGATGACCCAGCCCACGTATAGTAGAAAAACTGCTGGATGTGCCTGGAACCTAGGTTGAGGGGCAGTTCAACTCTGCACTGTACTGCCTTGTGGGGGTTGACTCCAGGATAGTTTGTCTCTCAGGCACTAGGTTTCAGGGCAGTAATGCGTGCCTTACAGGGTAAGAGGACCTCTCTCACCCTTGGAATGGGAATGTTTCTTCCACCTTCACAGCACCCCACCCCTATCTGTGTGGCTCGATGCATGAACCTGCTTTTTTTTTTTGCAGTGGGATGTCCTGTTGGCATAAACTTTTAATGTTTTTCTCTAACAAGGGAAACTTTGGCCCCCATCTAATTTTCCTGAGACAGAGGAGCTCTTCAAGCCAGATTTCATTCCAGATAGAAATAAAACTTGATGTGAACTCGTAAATCAGTTAAAAAAATTATTATTAATCTGCTTCATAGGATATACCATACTCTTACTGAATTCAGGGAGAGCAGGGGAGCCCCAAGTAACTAATTTAACACCTGCAAAATCCCAAGAATGATTATATCATGGAAAGAAGACATATTGAGGATTATAAGAAAAAGTTTAATAAAAAATGTAAATTGAAAGGCCATAAAATTCAAATGAGGCTCATTCCCCAGGTTATAACAAGCTCTGTGTTCAGATATTGTTAATAGCTTTTTTTTTAAAAAAAATAATTTTATTGTAGCTTCTATTTTTTCTGTTGGTGTAATTAGAGCTTAATTAATTCCCCCTAAAGGGGAAAAAGAGGACAAAATGGTATTTGATCTGAGATATGTAAAATGGGCAAAGTAATTAGGATCAGCAAGTTACTTTTCATTACTTTTTTCCCCTAGTTATGTCTTCTGAGAAACAAACAGCTCTGGACAGAGACTCCCTGTGTCTCTTCCTGGATCAGAGACTTGGCAGGGCTAGGATATGCATTAAGGCCAACGGAATTTATTTAGATAGAGATCACATAATAAAAAGAAAAGAAATGAAACCACAGCCATAAAGGCCTACTGAATCTATTTTCTGGTGATAATAAGGGATAATAGTAGTGACATTTTGAATGTAAAATATAGTTCAAAGTACCAGAAGCATAACTCATGTAGGGTACCAGAATGAACATAGTCTCAGTAATATCTTGGCCATGGAATACAACTGCAGTTACTAGCACTGATGCTGTGTGACTCTACCAACCTCTCTTGACCTTAGATTCTTCATGTGAAAATGAAAATAGCAATAGCACCTGCCTGAAATGGTGGCTGTGATGAGTAAAGGAGGTCCTATAACGAAAAACACTAGGTGTAGGAAGTTGCTAAATGATAGTATTATTTATTATTTTTGCCCTGGTTTCACAATATAAGTTACTGATAGTAGTCTTGAGCAGTTCCCAAGCTGAAGCTAACTAGTTAATGACTTATATACCAAGCCTGTCATGTGACCTCTTGTGGTCACATAGACTCGGGAGAAGCCACTGGCAGTACAGGTTTACCCACTATACTACAGCTTAGAGCAAGGAAGCCATAGGTTTACCAGCTCATAATGTGCTCAAGAATGTCAGTGAATTCACCTGTCTAAGTACAGGGAACTGCATATTAGAATCCAGGCACTGTGGGATGTACTGTGTGATTTGGGTTGGGGTAAGGATCACGTAAAGATAGAGAAATATTTGGCTTCAGGAAACAAGCCAGCCCCCAGTGACTCCAACATCATTCCAGGGCCCCCAAAAAGATCATGAGAAACAAGGCCCAGGGAGCAGCTCTTTCTCCAACCCCCGAACAGGCTCCAGGATAAAAATTTAGACTCTGGACGGACATCTAGTTCTTTGTTCTGGGTGCATGCGTGGTGTGTTCCTCTGCCTGAAGTGTTTATCTCACCTGCATTATTGAAATAACTCCTCCTCTTTCTTTGATATTTCTGCTCTCTGGGCAAGTAACTCTAGTGTCAACCCCATCTGCCCCCGCCTTAACAAATTAAATCCAGACCACACATTAAAAGCACTTGTATCCACCTGTAGTACTTGTTAATTAGGTAAGTTTAATTAGGATCTATAAGCTCCACTAAGGTGGGGTTTGGTTTGTGATAATGGTGGTTGTTATTTAGTGGAGATCTTTTGTTCTCCTCCATATCCTCCATTTCTAGCAAATTTTGTTGGGCTAATATACGAATGAGAAGATATTAAGAGAGAAAATTAAGAAAGGTCTGAATCAGCAAAGAGAAAACAGTTTAAAGAGCTAAGATCATTCATTATATTTTCCTCTTCTCCTTGACCCTGCCTACTCCCTTTTAGACTCTCCCTTATCCTTAATATCTTTTAATATCTTTCCCAGCTCTCCAGGAAGCTTTCTCAGGTTCTAGGCTTACCTGCTCACATCAAGGTCTTTCTCCTTGAGTGAGCCAATTTGAAACCCTTACAAAGAAGAAACTGAAACCAGAATTTTATTCTTCGCTACCCTTTGGGAAAAAATATCTAATATTAGTAAGGTTTACAAGTATCATCATGGCATTGCCTCAGATCAGCCATCAAATCAGTTGAGGAGGGTCTTAGAGAAAGGGAGAAGAAGGATAAGAGTTTCCAGGCTGACTTCTCAGCTTGCATGTGTGCATTCTCTATCCTATGCTTCAGGAGAAGGTCAACTTTCCCTCTGATGATAGCTGCTATATGGTAAACAAGCATACTGTTTCTGAATTGAAAGAAGAATTGAGCTATAAGTGCCTCAAGGTCAGCCCTGAGCCAGTTGTGTCTTATCAACTATCTCCAAAATATATTTTCAGCATCCATCACCAATTATTCAAATGATACAGGCTAACAGAAACTAGATTTAACTTCAAAGCATCCTAAGCCAACCACAAAATCATCCACAATATATGCAACAGAAAAGAAGTCAATAGAAACAGTCCATGAGACAGTCCAGATGTTGGTCCTACTAGCTGAAGCCCACAATCAGCTACTTTAAATATGTTCAAAGTGAGAAGGAACACAAAGAGGCTTCAAGGCAGGTAGGAGGATAACCTGGCCTGCTGAACCAGGAAGTCTGGAGGGCCCACAAGAAGGTGAGTAGGAAGTTACCTAGGTAACCAATGACCAATAGAAAGAGACCACCAATGACCAATAGAAAAGGGCAATACTGCCTGGAGGCACAGAGAGGCCAATGAAAGACTTGCTGTCAATTTCAAATGGAGAGAGTATTTTTATAGGTCTGAATAGCCTCTGCATCTCTGTCTCACTTACCTTCTCTCCATCATGAGAGGGACCCACTTCCAATGGTCTTTCCAAGTGTTCTAAACTTTCTCTTTGTTCTTCCTCAATAAAATCTTTCCTTGTTACTCTGAAACTTGTGTAGGTTACTTTTGCTTTCTTTCCATGTTGCCTGTGCCACTCTAGTTTTATTTTTGGTTTCCACTCAATTTTGCTTCAGTTTATTGCCATGCCTCAGTTGAACTTTCTAGCTCAACTGAGCAATCAAACCAGGGGACCAGGACCCCCAATGCCCAACACAAAGAACTAAAGAAAACCAGGTCTAAGTCAAGGAAAATATGAAAGCAATGTCTCACTAAAAACAGCATCTATAAAGATGTTGGGATTATAAAAAAAAAAAAATCTGGAGGTGAAAATACTGTAACTGAAGTGAAAAATTCAAAAAGGGTCTAAGAGGACATTTGAGTAGATGAAAAAAAGATTCCAAGAACTGGAATATAGTTTGAATGAGATTATCCACTTTGAGAAACAGAAGGAAAAGAAAAGAAAAAAAAAATTTAGAGAAGGCTGAAACATTAAAAATGTACCAACATACACATATTGGTCATCCCAAAAGAGAAGAGAGTAGAAAAGGCAGAGAGAATATTTAAAGAAATAATGGTCTTAATTCCCAAAAGCATGAATCTATACATTCTATAAGTTCAGGGAACTCCAAGTAGGATAAACACATAAATAAAAGTGTGTCAAGCAGCTGAAAGGCAAAGACAAAGAGAATCTTAAAAGCAGCAAGAGAAAAATCACTCAAACCATGTAGTCCAAAAGGCAGTACAATAATGACATAAAGAAAAATTCTATCAATCAAGACTTTCACATCTAGCAAAACTGTCCTTCAAAAGCCACTCCAAGATAAACAAAAACTGATAGAATTTGCCGTTAGCAGATCTGTCCTACAAGAAATACCCAAGGGATTCCTTGAGGCTGAAAAAAGAAATAAATAAACTATACCACAAGATAACTCCTATCCACCTAAAGAAATAAAAGATCACTGATGAAAGTAACTACACAGGTAAATAAAAAAGACAGTACATTTATTTTTTGTTTATAAAACTATTTTCTCATCTTATTTACAAAACAACTTCATATAGTAATGATTACAAATCTATATTGATGGCTAAATAAGAGATAAAGATTTATTAGCATGACAATAACAACATAGGTAAGAGGGGAAACAGAAACATATAGGGACAAAATGTGTGTGTACTACTGTGATGTATTGACATTAATCTTAACCATATTATTATTAAGATATGGACTATAATCCCCTACACAACTACTAAAAAAAAAATAAAATGTATGCATGGTATGTGTGTGTGTGTAACATAGATATATTAAAAGAAATGACAAATGAAATAAAATAACATGCTAGAAAATAACTTATAATTTCATATAAGACAGAAATGGAGGAATAAAGAAGACATAAGGTACGTAAAAATATCAAAATAATAGACATAAATCTTATTATAGCAATAATTACATTAAATGTAAATTGTCGAGGAATGGACACCATGCTTGCAAAGCACAGTTACTGATTCTTATCACATTAAAAGGAAACGCTGAGAACAGGACAGTCTCCTGGCAAGCCTAGAGACGGTTTGTGACTTAGGGGCAGTCCCCCAAGTCACTGAGTGTTCTGGAATGAGATAAGATTGGTCACTCACTACTAAGTATGTGTTAAACATTGATGCTTGGTACTTCATCATGGGGATTGTGGGGAAAGAACATGTGAAGAAAAAACACATGAGGAAACAGCAATCCTTACACATGCAGCCCTCATATGTAATTACCTTAACTCTCCACATCTGTTGTGTATGTAATTACCTTAACTCTCCACACTTGTTGTGTATAACCTTAATAAATAGCCACTGTGGAGGGGGCCCTGGGCTACCCTGCACTTAAGGTTAGCCTGCCTCCCACAAGCTTGTACTTCTAATTCCTGTCACTCTTGGTTCCTTCGTGCAGCGACCGAGACCAGGGCTGTAGGAGTTGCAACAGTAAATGAAGTAATCGTGATGATTAAAAGGCAGAGTTTAGGCTGGTTGTGGTGGCTCATGCAGGTAATCCTAGCACTCTGGGAAGCTGAGATGGGAGGATTGCTTAATCTCATGAGTTTGAGACCAGCCTGAGCAAGAGTAAGACTTCCCCATCTCTACTAAAAATGAAAAACTGAGGGAGGAGGATCACTGGAGCCCAAGTGTTTGAGGTTACTGTGAGCTATAATAGCACTCTACCCAGGGCAACAAGTGAAATTCTATCTCAAAAAATAAAGAAAGAAAGAAAAGAAAAGACAGAGTTTGGAAGAATATACAGGGTGGCCATAAAGTGCAATTTCACACAAAGTTTATGGCCACCCTGAACTTTTTTTACAAGGATCTTCCAACTGTATGCTAAGAACAAGAAACAGTGTAGATTCAAAGATGCAGTAAGTTGAAAATAAAAGAATGAGAAAAGATATACTTTGTAAACGTAACCAAAGAAGAATCGGATGGTTATACCAGACCAAATAGACTTAAGACAAAAAAAAAGTTACTAGATACAAAAGGGTCTGTCCACCATGTATAAACATATTTTAAAGAGTCCCAAAATTCATGAAGACAAAAACAGTATTAAAGAGAGAAATAGACAGTTTAACAATAATAACAGTTGAAGAATTCAATACTCCTTGTAATAATGCATAGAAGGTTGGCAAGGAAATAGAAAACTTGAACAATACCATAAACCAACTAGACCTAAGTGGTATTATAGAACATTCCATCCAACAATAGAGTACTCATTTTTTCTCAAGGCCATGTGAAACATTCTCCAGGTAGACCACACATTAGGCCGTAATACAAGTCTCAATCAATTTAAAAGGGTTGAAATCATGTAAAATGTAATCTGACTACAATGAAATGCAGTCAGAAATCAATAACAGGAGGAAATTTGGAAATTTCACAACATTTGGAATTTAAAAATATACTCCTAAGCAACAAAGAAGAAATCACAAAGGAAATTAGAAAATACTTTGATGAATGAAAATATTAATAAAACTACAATGTAGTAAAACTTATTAGAGAAAACTAAATGAGTACTCACAGTGAAATTCATAGTGTGAACACCCATTCTAAAATTTTTTAAAAAAAGAAATATCAAACCAATAACCTAACCTTCCACCTTAAGAAATTAGAAACAAAAACAGTGAAGAGGTGGAGTTCAAGGGGATTGGGAGCTAACAATTAGAAAGCTTTACTGAGTTGTGCTTGGACAGAGTAACTTGGAAAAAAAAGCATGAAACCATCCATAGGCTTAAGGCTAGGAGGCTTCCACCCCAAAGGAGATGAAGTCAAGTTTACTCCCAGAAGAAATGGTTGGAGAGACGGGGCTTACATGTCTAAACAGCATTTCTCAGTATCAGAACAGGGAGTCTTTGGATTTGAGTACTCCAAAGAGTAGTAGCAGCTTAGGGTCTTAATAATTACAGCACTTTCTCCTATCCATTGCTAGCAGATGTGTATATTAGTTTGCTAAGGTTTGTCATAACACCACAGGCTTTAAAAACAGGAATTTATTTGCTCTAAGTCCTGGAGACTGGAAGTCTGAAGATCAGGCTGTTGGTGGGTTTAGTTTCTTCAGAGGCCTCTCTCTCCTTTGTGTGCAATGGCTGCCTTCGTGCTGTGACCTCACAGGGTAGCCCCAGTCTGTGCTATCTGTATTCTAATCTTCTCATAAAGACAACACTCATGTTGGATTAGAGCCCACTCATGTGATCTTATTTTACCTTAATTACCTTTTTGAAGGAATAATCTCCAAATACACTCAGAAGTACTAGGGATTTAATGTATGAATTGGAGGGTGTAAATCAGTCCATACCTATGTAGGATGAGGTTTCATGGGATATGCAAAGCAGACAGAGCATAAGTAGCTATAGATATGTTTGGGCTATTTTTTAAAACAATTGGATATGTAAAAATTTGAGTTTGGAGCTGGAGGGGTTTTGAGCTAACAGGTCCCAGCCAACAACCTAGGGATAATACACAGGGGCCACCTGTGGCTCATTTAGATCACAATGGGAAAATTAAACCTGAGGAAAGGAGAACAAGGGAAATACTAAAGATGAGAGTAGAAATGAATGAATCGGGGCAGTGCCCCTATAGGGTGCTGGCTCCATATGCCAGAGGTTGTGGGTTCAAACCTGGCCCTGGGCAAAACTGCG
The DNA here is from genome assembly GCA_963574575.1 of Galagoides demidoff. NCBI lineage: Eukaryota > Metazoa > Chordata > Mammalia > Primates > Galagidae > Galagoides > Galagoides demidoff. The sequence continues at coordinate 1,849 of CAUYQV010044372.1, read as the reverse complement.
AAGAAAAAGAAAGAAAAGAGAAAAGAAGAAAGAGAGAAAGGAAGGAAGGAAGGAAGGAACCAAATTATAGCAAGAACAATATAAAAAATCAATAAACCAAAAGTTGAGTTTTGAAAATATAAAAAGATTGATAATCCTTTAGCTAAACTAACCAAGAAAAGATAGAAGAGACACAAATTGCTAAAATCAGAATAAAAGAGGAAATATTACCACTGAGCTTACAGGGGAAAAATAAAAGAATTAGAACACTGTGGACAATTGTATGCCAACAGACCAATCTCCATAGAACGGATAAATACCTAAGAAGGTGCAAATTCCCCAAATGACTCAAGAACAGGAAATGTAAAGAGACCTATGAAAAGTAGAGATAAAATTAAGAAAGAAGCAATTTCTACTAGTTAAAGCCAAAGACCAGATGGTTTGGCTGATAAATTCTATCAAACATTTAAATAAGAGATAAAATTAATACTTAGCCAAACTCTTCCAAAAGGAGAAATGGAGGGAATAGGTCCCAATTCATTCTACAAAACCAGGATTATAGGGCAATGCCTGTGGCTCAGTGGGTAGGGTGCCAGCCCCGTGTACCAAGGGTGGTGGATTCGAGCCTGGTCCCAACTAGCTAAAACAGCAGTGGCAACTGCAACAAAAAAATAGCTGGGCATTGTTGTGAGCACCTGTGGTCCCCACTCCTCAGGAGGCTGAGGCAAGAGAATCACTTGAGCCCAAGAATTGGAGGTTGCGGTGAGCTGTGACACCACAGCATTCTGCCAAGGGCGACAGAGTGAGACTCTGTCTCAAAAAACAAACAAACCAACAAAACAGGATTATACTGGCATCAAAGCGAGACAAAAAACATTACAAGAAAAGAAAACCATAGACCAATGTCCCTTGATACAAAAATCCCCAACAAAATAATAGTAAAACAAATCTAGCAACATTTAAAAGAATTACATGAATGACCAACAAAGTCATGGGAAAATGCTCAATGTCTAATCATTAAGGAAATGCAAATCAAAACCACAGGGAGCTGTCACCTAACTCCAAGGAGAAGGGCTCAGATTAAAACCTCCCCAACAACAGATGCTTGTGTGGATGCAGAGAGAAAGGAACTCTCACACGTTGGTGGTGGGACTGCAAACTTATGCAACTTCTACAGAAAACTGTATGGAGATACCTCAAAGAATTTAAAGTGAACCTACAATTTGATTCAGCAATCCCACTGCTGGGTACATACCCCAAGGAAAAAAGGTCATTTTATAAAAAGTATACCTACACTTGAATGTTGATAGCAGTACAATTCACAGTCGCAAAGATGTGGAAGTCACCCAAGTGCCCAGCAATACATGAACACTGTAAATAAATACCAATAAAATGTGGTATATGCAAACTGTGGAGTACTACTCAGCTGTAAAGAAAAATACCAATCTAGTATCTTTTAAAACAAGCTGGATGGAACTAGAAACCATTCTTCTAAGTGAAATATTACAGAAATATTACATGTACTCAATACCAAGTTGGAACTGATCGATCAATACTTAAGTGCACATATGGAAGTAAATATCAGTGAAAATCAAGCCGAGAGGGAGAGAAGAGAGAATGGGTAAATTCACACCTATTGGTTATGGTGCAGTGTCCGGTGGGGGGCACACTTATAACCTTGACTTAATTTGTTCAAAAATCAAAGTGTGTAAACAAAACACACGTACCCCTCATTATTCTAAAATAGAAAATAAATAAAAAGAGATTAAGGGCAGTGCCTGTGGCTCAAAGGAGTAGGGTGCTGGCCCCAAATGCCAGAGGTGGTGGGTTCAAACCTAGCCCCAGCCAAAAACTGCAAAAAAAAAAAAAA
>CAUYQV010044366.1:0-13939 GCA_963574575.1 Galagoides demidoff | reverse complement strand
GTCCCCCATTACATGCTGGTGAGTTTAATCTCATCTTGTCATTGTTTCTTGAATAACTCAGACTAACAAAATCATTTTCATCTGCACACAAATGACTTCTTACTTATCGAAACTTGTAAAATCCTTCCCTTCATTCAACTTCTCCCACCCACACTGGATCCATTTTACCAGTGTTGTATTATCTCTTTGAGTTAATAAATGTTCATTGTATTAAGCCACTAAATTTTGGGGTAGTTTGTTACACGTATACGCATAGATACGTAATAGAGCTCTCTTATATTTCTAGTATTCCATGGGTATCATCTACATCTCTATTATTTCCTTGGGTTCAGATGTTGTTAGCTACACACACAGTCTCCAATTCCTCTGCCCCTTTCTTCTTTTCTTTTAGTTTGTCTTTCTCCTTTCCCTTTCTTTTTTCTTCTGTCCCTCTCTTCCTTCCTCCTTCCACTTTTTCCTGTTTAGGAAAGGAAATCTTCTTTTCAGAAGATTCCTAATGTATAAAATTACCCTATGTGTTTATGCTGAATGGAAGCATTACCTGCGTCTTTATGATAAAAATATAATGCTAGGAGGTCTGAGATAAAATTAAGAACAGTTAATAATAGTGTCTGAGGGGAAAAAAAATGCCTGATAATTCTGCAGCCAATACAGTGCCTTCTAACTCTTTACTCGTCATTTTCCCAGAGTGTTTTGAGAACACATGAGCACCATAAACTCTCACATATTCCTGATATAAGTTAAATTGGTTCAAGCACCTTGGAAACAAAATTAGCCTTAACTAGTACAGTTTATGTACTCACACCACATAATCTCCCCATCCTACTCCTCACACACTTTTGGGGACCTTCTGGCCTATGTGCCCTGATGTGTACAGGAAACAAATGTACTAATGTTTATGGAAAAAACTAGAACCAAACATACATATAACAACAGAAAAGTAGCATAATTGTAGTATAATGATAGAATGTAAAACTTCAGTAGTGGCAATGACTGACAGCCTCCCACAATAGGGATAACTCTCCTACACATAGTGTGTGCCACAGAAGAAAACGCGGAGGATGTGTTCAGTGTACAGAAGGTTTAAAAACAAGAAAAACTAATATTTGGTTTGAGGATATAGATGCTTATTGTAAAAATCTTTAGAGAAATGAAGACTCTGCAGTTGGGACTGGGCAGTACCCAATGGTGGCTTCACAGGTTCTGCTTCTTATGCCAATGACAGGTGCCCAAGTGCTCACTTGATCATAACTCCTTGGACTGGAATTTCTCTAACTGCACCTTGGGACACACTTTTGATTAATTTTTTCTAAATGAAAAGAAAATACCAAAGGTCATTGCCAAGATTCTCTACTGAGAACTACTTACATTGGAACAAAGCCACAGCCAATAGTAATGCACCATGTGACAGAAAAGAGCAGGATGCCATGAAAGTCGCCCTGCCTAGAACTAGATTGTTTGACCACTGGCTCCCTGGCAACTCTGTGGATTCTCTGGCATAGAAAGTTGAACCTGATGAGCAAGGCAGGTTTGCAAAGGAGTTAGTGTGTTACTTCTATTGACCACACATGCAACTGAGGTAAACTTTTACAGAATTGGAAAAACAAAGTGTTGCTCAAAATAAATTAAACAGGAAAACAGTATAAAGGAATAACTAGTATCGGGAAGCCCCTGTGGCTCAAAGGATTAGGGTACTCGCCCCATATGCCAGAAGTGGTGGGTTCAAATCCAGTCCTAGGCCCCCCCCCCAAAAAAAAGAATAACTAGTATCTTACTAGGAGTGATTAAAAAATACAATAACCAAGGATGTAATAAAAAATATGAATGGAAAATACAATAAAACTGCTTTAGAAAAACTTTAGAAGCATGTAGTCAGGGTGCTTTTGAGAATCGTGTGGTATCTGAATCATGTTGACCGCATCTCGTCAGAAAACACTGTGAAAGGTATTAAATTTATCACAGGACTCCCTATGAGTAGCAGGTTTTTGAAAATTGTAGGTTTTAGATCAGGCGTCCTCAAACTACGACTCATAAGCCACATGCAGCCTGCTTAGGACATTTATCCAGCCCACTGGGCGTTTTTGCTGCCACTACCTGTCCTGCTTAGCAGCCAACTAGTCCCCGACCGCAGTCCGGCCCTACAACCGTCTAAAGGAAGTGAACTGGCCCCCTATTTAAAAAGTTTGAGGACCCCTGTTTTAGATTGTAGCTAACCATTTTTGCCTATGGATCAAACCAAAATTGTTGTCACAATGCTAAGCTAGGTGTGCAGACTGAGGTTTGAGCTACTTATCTAAGTGACAAACAATTCGATTAGGTAAACATTTTTGAAGATGATGTTTCAGGAAAAAAATCAACATTTTGGGTATTCCTAACAAAGTAATTTTGAAAATGTTTTCCTTCTTCCTTCTTTTTTCTCCATCTTTTTTTCTCCTTCTTCCTCTTTTTCTACTTTTATTAAGACACTGGCGCTTGCTAAGTTGTCCAGCCTGGTGTAGAACTCCAGGCCTCAGTTGATCCTCAAGCCTTATCCTTCCAACTTGCCAGGAGGGTAAGTATGAGCCACTGTGCCCAGCTCTGAATCTTCTTTTAAAAACAAAGACAGTTACTATTTTAAAGGCATAAAAAGCACTGTAGTCTGGGAACAATCTCGTCCAGCTACTACATGTTCTCAACACTGTAGCAACTCACTGAGGAGAACATTCTTATGAAAGCCATTTGCATGGAAATCTTAGAGATATTATTGTATCTCCTTTCTCTATCTCAAACTTCTTATGTAGCTCCTAAGGCTCTGTGATGTCTCAAACTTTTAATTATTAATTTGAAAAGAGAAGTTGAAAATATTACAAAAAAAATAATCAGATGAACAAAGCATTTGATTTTCAAAATCCTGAAACAATAATTGTAATCTTACTTTTGACATGCAGGCAAAATCATTGATCCTTCTCCCTTCCAGAGGGGCAGCTTAGTTCCCTCCCTGTGAGTGAGACCTGGACTTTATGGTTCATTTCCATTTGATAGAGCAGCAAGGATGGAATAGTTTGTGACTCTGAGTATAGACCTAAAACTCATTGTGGCTTGGAGAGTGACTACCTTGGTTCTCCCTCTCTCTTGGGTCACATGCTCTGGGGAAGCCAACTGCTGTGTCACAGGCAGCCCTGTGGAAAAGTCCATGTGCCAGGAACTAAGGCCTCCTGGAACCAGCCAGCAAGGAGGTGAAGTTTCTTCAACAGCCATGCGAGTAAACTACATTTCATGGAATCGCCAGTGACAGTCAAGCCCTCAGATGACACAGCCCTGGCTGACAACTGGACTGTAACTTCATGAGAGGCCCTAAGCTAGAACTCAGGGAAAACTTTCTGGGATTCCTGAGTATCAGTAAGTATGGGAAATAATAAATATTTTTCTTTAGAGGTGTAAAGTTTTGGGAATTTTTTACATGGCAGTAGATGACTACAACAGTTTCCAAAGACAGAATGAATTATTATTTTATTTCAGATTAATATGAGGGTACAAACCATCAGGTTACAATGTTTGCATTTGTTAGTGAAATAGGTAAGGAAATTTCACTACAAAATATGATTCCTTGGTATAAAGAATATTTTAAGTTAAAAGTCCATTTTTGATCGGAAAGCACTGGCCTCTCCTTTATGAAACGTGAGTAACCTGATTTGGAATCAGAAAAGGCAACCGACTTCCTTATTGCAAATGAATAGACCTGGCTCTAAGGTCATTTGAAACAGAACTGTCTCTCAGATTAATCACAGTTAAATCTGTTTCCACCCATCTATACATTCCCTCTAGCAACCACTTGTTACACATATACTTTCCACACTCTTCTCCCTCCCTTCTAAAAGGCATCTTTAAAAATCACTGACTTAGGGCAGTGCCTGTGACTCAAAGGATTAAGGTGCAGACCCTATATGCTGGAGGTGGCGAGTTCAAAACCCAGCCCCGGACAAAAATTGCAGAAAAAAAAATCACTGATCATCACCAAGACTTTGGGTAATCATGCTTCTGGTTCCCTGTATGCGCATGGTATTTGGAAATAAACCTTTCTCTTACTAATCTACCATAACTGCGAGTTGATCTTTGTAGCAAACCAACCTAGGAGAAAAGGGCAAGTTTTGCTGTGATCCTACATTAGATTAGGTCCTTGTTGTCGTCGTGCCCCTAACCCTGGAAGTGTGCCATATACCCTTCCATTGCACCCATTGAGAGCCCACAAATCCCTCATCCTCCTCCCCTATACCTCTTGCTCTTCCCCTTCTCTCCAATTTGATTTAAATTTGAGTTTTTCTCCTGTGAGGGCATGTATTAGTTCATCTACTGGTTTCATATTAGTATTGAATAACTAAATACTTGTTTTTCCATGCTTGTGATACTTTAATAAAGAGAATAATTTCTGGTCAGGTGCAGTGGCTCATGCCTGTAGTCCTAGCACATTGGAAGGCTGAGGGGTTGGATTGCTTGAGTTCAGGAGTTTGAGACCAGCCTGAGCAAGAGTGAGACCCCATCTCTACCAAAAATAGAAAAAAGAAGGTAGACGTGGTGGTGGGCACCTATAGTTCCAGCTACTCAGGAGGCTGAGACCATAGGATCACTTGATCCCAAGAGTTTGAGGTTGCTGTGAGCTATGACATCATGGCACTCTACCCAGAGTGAATGATAGAATGAGACTATATCTCAAAAAAAAAAAAAGAATTATTTCCAACTCTATCCTGGTTAATACAAAAGATGTAAACTGTGCATCTTCTTAATGGCTAAATAGTATTCCATGATATACATAACCCCAGTTTATTGATCCATTCACAGGTTGATGGGCACATGGATTAATTCTACCTCTTGGCAATTGTGATTGAGCTGTGATAAACAATCTGGTGCAAATGTCCTTATGATAAAATTATTATTTTTCTTTTGGGTAGATAGCTAGTAATGGGATTATGGAATCAAATAGAAGGTCTATTTTGAGTTCTTTAAGGATTTTCCATACCTGTTTACAAAGAGGCTATATTAGTTTGCACTCCCACCAACAGTGTCAAAGTGTTGCCTTTTCTCCACATCCACACCTGCAGCCACAGCTTTTGGACTTTGTGTTGTGGGTATTCTCACTGTTCTCACTAGGGTTAGGTGATATCTCCAGGTGGTTTTGATTTTCATTTCTCTGATGTTAGGACAATGAGCATTTTTTCAGGTGTTTTTTGGCCATTTGTCTGTTGAGAATGAATTATTACACTTGAATTTTCATTTGTTCTCCATTAATTATAACATATTAAACATGTCATTTGATTTTAGGATGTAAGAAGAATTTCCATGGCTAAAAAGGATAAGTTTTAGGGCAGTGCCTATGGCTCAAGGAGTAGGGCTCTGGCCCCATATACTGGAGGTGGCAGGTTCAAAGCTATGGCTGAAACTGCACACACACAAAAAAGGATACATTTTGTTACCACTTACAACCACCTATTCATTTGAACTTCGATTTCGAACTGTGATCCATGAAACAGAAAGGGAAGATCCAGAACATACTAGGCTGATTCTCTGACACATCCCCCAATCACGCCCCCTTATTATGCACCTTCCCCCAGGTATTCACTCAACACTAATGTAGATGCTGTTGTGAAGAGATGACAGATATAATTAAATTCCCAAATCAGTTGACTTTAAGACAGTGATTATCCTGTATTGAAATGCCCTAATCAGGTGAGTTCTTAAAGGACTGGGTTCTTCCTGTGCACCAGATTCACAGGAAGAAAGGTACTCAGTGTGAGTCTTTGGTCTCTGAAAGTGGAGAGTTCCAGTGGCAAAGAATGCTGGTGGCAGCCCCTCCTCCTTCCACCTCGATAGCTGGTAATCAAACAGGGACCTTCGCCCTACAAAAGCCAGAAAGTGAATTCTGCTTCTGGGCTCTGTGTAAGCTTAAGGGAGGACCCCAACCTCAAGACAAGGGCACAGCTTTTTGAAACCCTAAACAGAGAACCCATGCATACCCTGCCTGGATTTCTGACTAAGGAGCACTAAACAAATAAATGGCCTTGTATAAAGACAATAAATTTGGGGTAATCTGGTATGCAAAAACAGAAAATTAATAAACCAGCTCAGTAGATAGGCATATAACTGGAATGAATTTATAAACATATATGCAATTACTTGCATTATTATACCCCCCAGACCTAAAAAGATAGAGTCAGACCCCCATTTAAATGTAATTAATTGGTAATTTATTTTACCTGCTGCAGAGGCTGCTGCACTGGGTGGCAGCAGCAGTGAAGAAGGGGGTGGGTTCCTTTTTATAGGTTTGTGCAAGCATACTACAGAAGAGAAACGTGGCTGGTTAAGGTGGGTTACAGCTGGGCTAGTCATGGATACAGTAATGGTTACAGTAATGCAACAAAGATTAATACAGCTTTGGTTGACAATAGATACATCTCATATCACAGTGGTTATGGTTATACAACAGTAATTAATCAAGTCTCGGTGAATTTTCTACTATTGTTCATCTACTGAGAACTTAGGGGTTTTGTGAAACTTAGGACTTTTCTTCCTTGTTCTGAAGTTTGCTCTTGGCAACCCTAGGGGGAAGAAGCCTGGGAACATGGCTGGGAAGCACGTTCTCAGCCACCATGGGGGAAGGAGGGACTTGCCTTGTTCCTGGAGTAAACTCTGGGGGTGGGGGGAGGGAAGTGGGCTGGAGATGGCAGGGGACAGGAGAGGGCGGGGGGGGGGGAACAGGTGAGGGTGGTGGGGGAACAGGAGAGGGCTGGGGAATAGGAGTGGCCAGGGGAAAGAGGGCTGGGTTACCACAGCATGAAAGAAACTATTTCCTATTTAGTATGTTTACGTTTATGATTTTCAGATGATTCAATTTTACTGCAATCCTATTCCTTCATTCAACAATAAGTAATTTAATCCTACTGTATACCAGGTATGCCTGTCCATGCTGGGGATACCATTTTGACCCAACCAACCCAAAGCCCCTGTGTGCCTGTGCCTTACCTTCCATGGGCTTTACAAGAGTGAGATCAATCCATTGGAGCATTTTAACTGAAGAAATGACAGAATCTGACTCTCAGTAGCAGGACTGGTGACCACTGTGGAGGAGAACAGCTGTGGGCAGCAGGTGAGGGGACAAGGATATTGCCACAGTTCAGGAGTGAGCGGTGGTGGGACTAAGGGGAGAAGGGACCTAAGGATGAGAGGGACAGAGGGAAGGTCTGGAGAAGCAGGAGGTGAGGAACAGGAGCAGAGGTAAAGAGTTGTAAAGCGGGGTGGCACCTGTGGCTTAGTGAGTAGAGCACTGGCCCCATATACAGAGGGTGGCGGGTTCAAACTGCAACAACAACAAAAAAATAGCTGGGCGTTGTGGTGGGCACCTGTGGTCCCAACTACTCGGAAGACTGAAGCAGGAGAATCGCCTAAGCCCAAGAGCTGAGGTTGCTGTGAGCTGTGACACCACAGCAGTCTACCAAAGGCAATAAAGTGAGACTCTGTCTCTAAAAAAAAAAAAAAAACAGTTGTAAAGCAGCTGAAATCTCAGATTTAAATAATGTTCTACAGCCTAGCCAGCCTAGCAGAGTGCTCTTTGCATTTGATAATTAATACGCTTGTGGGGTGGCCTAAAAGGTATTTGCCTCCTAATATTAACTGGGTTTAAAAAGTACCAAGTGTCCCTACAAAAAACACACACAGCTCAGATGTGAATAATTCATAAAAACAGGCAATGCATGAGCACTGGAGAAGGGCATTTTGACTGTGTGAGCAAGTGCAGGTTTGAAGTGATTAAAGTTCTACAACTTCTAGTTGAAACACACAGTAACTAACTAGTGTTTTATTTTTTATTTTTTTTCATTAAATCATAGCTGTGTACATTAATACAGACGGGGGTACATTTTGCTGTTTTTCTGTACAATTTGAAATATTTTCATCAAACTGGTTAACATAGCCTTCACGTCATTTTCTTATTGTGTTAAGACATTTATATTCTACATTTAGAAAGATTCACATATACCCTTATAAGATCAATCATAGGCGTGATCCCACCAATCACCTTCCCTCCACCAGTCCTCCCCCCTCCCTCCCCTCTCTCTCCCATTTCCCCATATTCTTGGGCTATAACTGGGTCATAGCTTTCCTATGAAAGCTATAAATTAGTTCCAATTGGTGTTTTAAATTTGAGTTTTTAAATTTGTATGAGGAGATGTCCTGCATTCATAAGTACAGAGGAAGGGCTGTGGAATAAAGACAATTTTAAAATACAACAACTCAGAGTCCAAGATACATAGTCCGGGAAAGTAAAACTCGAGAGTTTCAAGAGTCTAACTATAATGCGTTCAGAAACATCGCTCTATCAAGGGGCCTAAATCACTTCTGTTACAGATTAGATTCCTGATCATTGAGGGGTTACGTAGATTGTGCTACCTACTCTAATTAATATGCAAGAAGGAAACTGGTCTCTGAGTCTCTATCAGGTGTTGTCAGATACAACTTCTCCAGGTTTATAGAGACAACCACCATCTACACCTCCAGGCCCAGGGCAAGTTCACTCTGGCGTCAAATTCCCTGGGGTGAGTTTTGTTCTAGAAGCGTCCAGGTGGGGAAGAAAGAAGTAGCAGGCAGGGAATCCAGTTCAGGGAGAGGATTTGGGTTTGGAAGAGAAGGGGAAGGGGCTGGACCTAGCCTGGGGATCAGACAGCTCCTGGGCCAGGACTCAGGTGATGGCTTGAGGAACAGTGCCCGGTGCAGGAGACAAGGGGTCAGGGCAAAGTCCCAGGTTCCGGGCATGGAATCTCATTTATCTCAGTCCCGTAGAGCTGCGTGGTGGGTGGGGAGGCTCAGCGCTGGGGGGTTCCCAGTCTCCCCAGGGTTTCGCTTCTACTTCTTCCAACCCGTGTCAGGTCCTTCTTCCTGGATATTCCGGACGCAGCACCAGCTCTGACTACCATTGGGTGTAGCTTTTTAGAGAAGCCAATCAGCCTCGCCGCGGTTCCCAGTTATTAAGTCTCCTCAGAGCTTCCCGACTCTGCGTCTCCTCAGACTACGAAGATGGGGGTCACGGCGCCCCGAACCCTCCTCCTGCTGCTCTTCGGGGCCCTAGTCCCGACCGAGACCTGGGCAGGTGAGTGCAGGGTCGGGAGGGAAACAGCCTCTGCGGGGAGGTGGCGGGGACCACCCAGCGGGGATGCAGGTCCGGGGAGCCGCGCTGGGAGGAGGGTCTCGCCGGGTCTCAACCCCTCCCGCCACCAGGCTCCCACTCTATGACGTATTTCTACACCGCCTTGTCCCGACCCTGCCGCGGGGAGCCCCGGTTCATCACCGTCGGCAACGTGGACGACACGCAGTTCGTGCGGTTCGACAGCCACGCGGAGAATCCGAGGAAGGGGCCGCAGGCGCCGTGGATAGATTGGGAGGGACCAGAGTATTGGGAGCGGGAGACACGGACCTTTAAGGGCAACGCACAGACTTTCCGAGCGAACCTGGGGACCCTGCGCGGTTACTACAACCAGAGCGAGATCGGTGAGTGACCCCGGGCCGGGTCTCAGGTCACTCTTTCTCCCGCCCACCGACAAGCCCACTTTGCCGGCGTCTCCGTGTCCGAGAATCACCCCTAGAGTCTGGGACCCCTGAGACCTTCGACTCGGGAAGGTCCCGCGGGGACTTTCACCCGGTTTCGTTTTCAGTTTAGGATAGGGTAACCAGATTTTAACATCTGTAAGGCGGGACAACATGGCGCGGGACGGGGCAGGCAGGGCCTAACAACAATGCAAACTTTGATAAGCAGTTCTCGATAGTCACTTCTCAGCAATTATTTATTACAGTTTAACATTATAAAATTAGCAAAAATAATATAAAATTCATATTCTGGCGAAATAGCCATATGGCGGCCGAAAACCGGATATTCCCTTCTTGTTCTCCAGCCCGTTCGTGCATTCTTTCCAAAAATCAGGACTTTTTTAAAACGCCGCGGGACAAATTGTTGAAAAGCGGGACTGTCCCGCCAAAATCGGAACGTCTGGTCACCCTAGTTTAGGAGGAAATCCCCGCGGGTTGGGCGGGGCGGGGCGGGACTGGTGGGCGCGGCTGACCGCGGGGCGGGGCCAGGGTCACAAACCCTCCAGTTGATGTACGGCTGCGACGTGGGGCCTGACTGGCGCCTCCTCCGCGGGTACTATCAGTACGCCTACGACGGTGCCGACTACATCGCCCTGAACGAGGACCTGCGCTCCTGGACCGCGGCGGACACAGCGCCGGCTCAGATCTCCCAGCGCAAGTTTGAGACGGCCGGTGTGGCGGAAGGACACAGGGCCTACTTGCAGCGCAAGTGCGTGAAGTGGCTCCGCAGATACCTAGAGAAAGGCAACGCCACGCTGCAGCGCGCGGGTACTAGGGGCGTGGGGCGCCTCCCACATCTCCTGTAGATCTCCTCGCCCCTGTCCACAAGGAAGGGAGGAAAATGGGCCCAAGACTAGAATATCAACCCCTCTCTGGTTCAGAGCAGGAAGACACTCCCTGGGTGTCCAGATCCTATACCAGAGAGTGATTCTGAGGGCCTTCCGTCTGGGCCAGTTAAGGGATGAAGTCTCCCAGGGAACAGAGGGACAGACCGTGCCTAAAATACTGGTTATTGATTCCCTCTGACGCTACCGCAGTCCTGGGCACTGTGACCTTTTCTCTGAGGCCTTCTCCTCTGCCCCACTCAGTGTGTTTGGAGGTCTGATTCCCCTTCGTTGCCACTTAATCTCCACTCAGGTCAGTTATCCTCTTGAGAGACTGGAAGTTTCAAGCACCAGGAGATCATACCAGACCCCTGGGTCCAGGCTGGGTTTCGTCCTCCCTTCTCCACCTTATTTGCCCTGTCCATTCTCAGGATGTCACATGAGCACTGCTGGAGTGTCCATGAGGGATGCAAAGTGCCTGAATTTTCGGATTCTTCCCCTCAGATCCCCCAAAGACTCGTGTGACCCACCACCCTACCTCTGACCGTGAGGTCACCCTGAGGTGCTGGGCCCTGGGTTTCTACCCTGCTGAAATCACATTGACCTGGCAGCGGGATGGGGAAGACCAGACCCAGGACATGGAGCTTATAGAGACCAGGCCTTCAGGGGATGGAACCTTCCAGAAGTGGGCAGCTGTGGTGGTGCCTTCTGGAGAGGAGCAGAGATACACGTGCCATGTGCAGCATGAGGGGCTGCAGGAGTCCCTCACTCTGAGATGGCGTAAGAAGTGGGGTATGGGTATCATGTCTCTTCTCAGGGAAAGCAGGGGCCCTTGTGGAGCCCTTCAGCAGTGCCAGGGCTGAGGCCTGGGGTCAGGCCTCATGGTCAGAGGTAGAGTGGTGGGTCACACGAGTCTGGGAGGATCTGAGAGGAAGAGTCAGAAAATTCAGGCACTTTGCATCCCTCATGGACACTCTAGCAGCACTCATGTGACAACCTGAAAATGGATACTCACTTTCCTGTCCTTTCTTAGAGCGGTCTTTCCAACCCATTACCCTCGTGGTGGGCATCATTGCTGGCCTGGTTCTCCTTGGAACTGTGCTCATTGGAGCAGTGATGCGGAGGAGGAAGAGCTCAGGTAGGGAAGGGGTGAGGGGCAGTGTCTACATTTTCTTGTCCAACTGGGATTTCAACCCTAAGTAGCAGGGTGCCTTGCCCCATTGCTGAGAAGTTCCATCCACACACACCTGCTTCCCCAGCCTTGGGCCCTGTGTGCCAACACTTATTCTTTTGTATAGCACATGTGACAATGAAGGACAGAGTTTTAATGTGATGACTGTGGTGATGGGGACCTGATCCCCAGCTGTCACAGGTCACAAAGCAAGGCTCTTGCTCAGAACAGACCTCCAGGAGGGCAGTTGGTCTACTCTTTGCTTCCCTTGTGACTTCTGATCCTGTCTTGGGTCTTCAGTTACATTTCTGGAAACTTCTCTAGGATCCAATACCAGAGGGTTCCTGTATGACCTCATGGCCCTGCCTGCTGCCTGGCCTCTCACAGGGCAATTTTCTTCCCATAGGTAGAAAAGGAGGGACCTACATTCCGGCTGCAAGTAAGAACTGGGGATAGTGATCTGTGAGACCTTTGGGATACTGTAGACAGAAACCCGTGGGGAATTCCCAGCCACATAATTGCTCCTGTAGCTTCTGTGGGCTCTGATCAGGTCCTGTTTTGTTCAATTCCAGGCAGCAACAGTACCCAGGGATTGGATACGAGTCTCTGACAGCTTGTAAAGGTGAGACCCAGGGGGTGTGATATAAGGGTGGGATGGGACAGAAGGGACACAGCTGGGGTGTGGGTATTCTTGGATGGGACAATTTGAGTGTGTGGTGGGTTGTTCAGTATCACAATTTGCTGTGACTAACCTGAATTTGTTCCTTATTTTTGTGTGTAGCCTGAGATAGCTGCCTTGTGTGGGACAAAGTGTTCACACCTCCCCTTTTTGACATCAAGGGCATCTGCCTAGCACAAAACAATGAAGCTGCTTTTCAGCACCCTCCCCTCACCATCATCACTACTTAGAAGTACTCTCAGTTTTGTTTTGTTTTTAATGTAGTGGGAAATCTTTTTGTAATTGGCCATTCTACTCACCTTATCAACTCTAATAGTTTTTCTATTCATTCTCTTTTATTTTCCAGGTGAATAATGTTATCTGCAAATAATAATTTTCTCTCTTATTATACTTAAAATTCTCCTATGTATTTACTTGACATGTTATGTTTTATTAAACTTTGAGAAAAATGTTCAATCGTAGAGGCAGCAGTTGGCATCTTTGTCTTGGTCCTATTTTGCATGAAACTTCTAGGGCTGTATTTCCAATATTGATGTTGTAGATGACAAGAGATTTTTATATATTTTATTATAAGTTATGTTCAAACATACAACAAAGTTGAAAGAATTTTATACCTCCATTCCCAGCACACAGATTTTTACCATGTTTTACTGTACTTGCTCTATCACATATCTGTCAACCCATCTTTTTTTTTTTGAGACTGAGTCTCCCCTGTTGCCCAAGCTAGAGTGCCTTGGTGTCAGCAGATCCTGGTGCCTCAGCCTTCTCAGTAGCTGGGGCCACGAGCACTTACCACAATGCCTAGCTAATTTTTCTGTTTTTTGGTGTAGATGGGGTCTCACTCTTGCTCAGGCTGGTCTCAAACTCCTGAGCTCAAAGATCCTTCTACCTCTGTCTCTAGGTACAGAGGTAATCCCTCTGTACTAGGATTACAGATGGGAGCCACCATGCCTGGCCCCTTACTTTTCTTAATGCATTTCTCTTTCTCCTTTAACTAGACTCTCAAAGCAGTGTTTTTCAACCTTTTTTCTTTATTTCATGGCACACTTGAACCTATAGTTAATCTTCCACAACACACTTCAATTATGTCGATCGAAAAAAAAAGAGTAGAAAAAAGAATATACTTTGAACTTCTTTCAAAAATAATTTAATTAATAACCTTCAAAAATTTTTGTGGCATACCTAAGATCCTCTCATGACACACTGGTTGAAAATCACTGTTGTAGAGGTTTTACTATTTTGTTGATATTTTCAAAGAAGTATTTCTTGAATTTTTTTCTTTTTTTTAATTAATTTTTCTTATACATGTGTATATTAGGTTTCCACTTTTGCCTTTACAGAATTAAAAAGGCTAAATTTAATGACAAGAACAAAAAGAAGAAGAATGAAGATAAATACATGCAGAAAAGAAATCAGATGATTGCTGCAACAAAATATTAAGTAATAATAATAGTAATAATGCAAAGAAAGTAACATTCACATTGTCAGATAGAAGTATGTCTATTATAGAATACATTGATCAGTTAACTTCTTATTATTTTGTTTTTTCCAAAGTCTCAAAAAAATAGACAACTAATATTTATAAATGAAAGTAACAGATAATTTAAAAAAAAATCATGCCAAATCTTATAGACAATAGAAAAAGAAATACTTCAAAAT
>CAUYQV010044365.1:0-11834 GCA_963574575.1 Galagoides demidoff | reverse complement strand
AGAGTGCCATGGCATCACAGCTCATAGCAACCTCCAACTCCTGGGCTCAAGTGAGTCTCCTGCCTCCGCCTCCCAAGTAGCTGGGACCACAGGTGCCCGCCACAACGCCTGGCCATTTTTTGGTTGCAGCCATCATTGTTGTTTTGGCGGGCCCGGGCTGGGGATTCGAACCCGCCACCTTAGGTGTACGTGGCTGGTGCCTTAGCCGATTGAGCCACAGGCGCCGAGCCAGAAATGGATAGTTTCAAATCCTAAACGGTTAGAAGATGGTCAGGGAAGGCACCCTCAGCCTGGGGCGCAACAGTGATAGGGCCCTTTTCTGGCCTTGATGAATGCAGATTCCAATCATTTCAGGTAATATTTGAGTGTCTACCGTGAGCTGGGCACCACCTTAGTGACTAGGAATATACATAAGGACAAGAGAACCCTTGCCCTCAGGACAGTCTCAGGCTGGCTGTGGACAGCAGGGCTGAGCCGGATGTTACAGGCGAGTGTGAGGCATGGCTGGCACAGAAAGGCATCTGGGTATCGTGACTGGGCCTCGCAGGTTGCTTCTGTTGTCAGAGTGTTTTGAAAATAATCCACCATATTTGTAACTGTTTAAGCTGCACAGAGAAGAATAACAACAAGGGTGTCTTAAAAGGTCAAACCCCATTGTAGCTGACGCTGTTTTTTCTTTTGCTCCACGAGGGGTGACAGGACCAGCATCTGCTTCTTTACAGTTTTGTCCTGTTTCAGGGTTTTTATCTGCTCTTTTTAGGTTCCAGGGACATTCTTGTCACAAGGAAGTTCTACTCTGTTGCTTTGTCCTGTTTGTGCAACGCTAACCATTTGGATGTCATTCTTAAATTTCAAAGGCTAAAATTGGTAGCAAAATTTATCTTAGTTCATAAAGGAAATAAGTGGACACCATTTTATGCATATGAATGAGAGGACCCCTTGACAAAGATTACTCCCCATCAGTGGTGATCATTTTTGGCTCTGAAGTACCTTAACTATTTTTTTTCTATTTCTTTCTTAGACAAATATAAAATGAACTTTCACTTTCTGAGTGTACAACAGGGAGGGAACGAGGGGAGACATCCCAAAAGATGCCAAGAAATATAAGGTACTGACCTAGGATTAATAATTCGTTGCAGAAAATCCAGGGGGTGGCGGGCTAATCCAGAATTGAATTAAATTCCCTGTGGTATCTCATTGATGCTTTACGCGGGTAGCATTGCTACTTTGGTGCCTACTTTTAACTTAAATATTTAGAGAAAATATGAGAAAGTTTGTGAGAAAACGGAGGCTTCTGTAAACAGGCTGGTCTTAATTGTTTGTCTTCCCACAGAGATCTGGGAGTGGCACCAGTGCGGCCCAAGCCCTCGCTGTGTTACTATAATTGTCCAAGATGTACTGTATGTTGGGAGGTGGTTGTCAGCCCCATTTTCAAAATTCAAAACAAAACAAAATTAAATATCCAAGTGAGTAAAAACTAATTCTTCCGAGTAAATCTGGACCCGTCTTTCAAAGATGTCGAGCATCTGCAGGCTCCATGTGCATTCCCGCCGCAGTTTCCTCTGACAGATGATCCATTGTTATTACTGGCCGTAGGCAGGCCTGAAAGGGCAGAGTCAGAAAAGACAGAGAATTTACAGAACAGAACTTTCAATAATGTGTTGATGTCAGGAAAAGAGCTGCGCCATTTCTGATAAGAAAGAAGTGTTAATTTTAAACAGCTGTGAATGGACTGTCTGTGATCTACTCCTGCAAAGTAACAGCAGGACAATTCATAGGCTGCGGGTCACAAGATGAGTTTGAGTAATCAATCCGTAAGTGAAAGCAAAGAGAGGAGAAGTAAATCCTGGCAGGGGAGGCAGAGGTCAGTCCTGGGAGCGGAACACTTTGCTTTCATCTAACCCTTACCGTGGGATGTCCTTGGACTAGGTTTAGATTTGGCAGCGTCTGCTTCCCGCTCCGGGTCCTCACCACCACCCCCCTACAGTGAATCAGCCCTCCTCGGTAACTGTGCAGGCACAGTATCAAAACTAAGAGTTTGAGAAATGATATTGAAATTTATACAGCATAGCTAGCACCCAGGCCAACTTTAGTAGTAGTACACAATCTCGATGCTTAAAGAAGTGTGTCATACATTTTTTTCCTAAATGGATTCCAAATTTTACCAACACATTTTTATCAACACATTGTCTGGTGTAATGAAAAACTGCTCAGGTCTGTGGAATTGGGTGAGAGCTTGTTATCCTGGTGCAGGTGCGTCTGTTCTGAAGCTCTGTCTGCAAGCTATTAGGTACAAGTACTGAATGTGAGTTGAATTTGGAAGTTGACTGTTTCAGTTTGCCAAATTGGACCATTAGTGTTAGGATGTATACAGTTTTAAATCTGGCCTCAATACCTGTATGTGTTTTTAGAGTACCATTTTTCAAAGAAAGAGTCATGTTTCTCTGTTTGCAAAGGCAGTTAAAGTAGTCAGTGTTTAGGGCCCAGATTCTTGTTCAACACTTCTTCATAAAAGTTTGGAGCAAACCGCTTATTTCCTCTATCTCTCCAATTTTACTCCATGTGTCAAACATGCACACTAATTCTGGTCCCCCTGCTTCTTGAAGGTGTCACACATGTAATATTTTGTGAAAAAGTCTTAAAATATCAGAAATAAGTGATATTTCAAGGCTTTGTCAATCCATGGTATTGTCACTATAAACTGCATTAGGAAGGCGGAATCTACATTTAAGTGTGGGAGTGCAAGTGAGTAGACATAGGACCATGCAGCTTTGTAACACTGAATAAAGGTCTAAAGCTAGTAATGCAGCCTGTCATTCCATAGATGGGATAACAGTGACAGTAGCACTAATGTTTATTAAATGTTCAGTTGTTTATTAGACACAATATTATGTATTATCTGTAGGTTATTCAGATGTGTGACAGATACTATCTTTATCACCGCTTTGGAGGTATACAAGTATACAGAAGTTGAGGAACTTATTCAAGGTCATACATAACTGTGCTAGCTTTCAGAGTCAGAGAACCTGATTGCAGAAACCAGTCTTAATCAGTAGGCATACTTCCTCCCATGAATTCATAATCCACCAGCTGGTCTTAATGGGGGCGATGGAATATAGCTTTAAGGTCAGGTTATATATTGTTTAGGAAGTGACCCCAAAAGCAAGCAAGCGGAAAGGAACGGTCCATTCCAACAGGCACTGGATATTGGATATTATGGGAGTCTCCCGTGAGGTATTAGGAACCCATATATGTCAGAGGAGACAAACTTCATAGTAAGAATTCAGCCAGTGTAAACTGGGGTGCAAGGCAGGGAAGAAAACCAGTCACAGTGGACTGGAATAAAATAAGAGCAAAATCAGAGGAACAGTACTTCAAGGCAGAGGAAGGAAGATCTTGACAAAGGATTTCTTCTGTTATCTCCCCAGCTAAGTGTTGGAGTTGGCTTCAGAGTCAGATGCGTATCTGTTAGTCAGGGTTAATTTAATAGATTCAGCTCAGAGAGAAAGAGAAGTAAGGGCAACGAGCCAGGTGGGCCATTACAGATTGACCCACCTGGGTGAAGGTTCCAGGCAAAAGGCTAATTTTACTAACATTGTTTCTCTACTGTGGCATCCCCTGCTTCTATGAGACATGAAGCAATGACATTAGATATCCAAAGATTGTGGAACAGGGAGATGGATTTTCATACAGTAATTACAAAATTTAATAGTATCCTTTTGTATATGTTTTATGGTCCAATCTAAATTGTCACTCTTTTATTAAAAAAATACTATGTAATATATGGATTACAGAGTTTACTAAACCATTTGGGAGATCACTAGAAAGAAGAGATATGAAATTATTGTTTAATTGTTCATATCACCTGTTTATTCTGTCTTATAATCTTATAGAATGCATATGATTTGTTGGGGCCCTTGTACATTTTTGAAGGATAAGAGTAAACATTCTAGAGTAAAGTGCTACCCCAAGATAGCAGTACTTTAGGAGAGATGTTTAAGTAGTTTTCATTTGCTAGTTCCAGCCTCTTTTTTTTCTGTAAAAGAAAAAACAATTTTTTTCTTTCATATAGTCTTTATCCACTTGCCTCTGTGTTTAATGTCACAACAGCTCCAAAGACTGTGCAATTAAATTATATTGTATTGTATTGTATTTTTTTTGAGCCAGAGCCTCAAGCTGTCACCCTGGGTAGAGTGCTGTGGCAACACAGCTCACAGCAACCTCCAACTCCTGGGCTCAAGCCATTCTCCTGCCTCTGCCTCCCAAGTAGCTGGGACTACAGGCACCCACCACAATGCCTCGCTTTTTTTTTGGTTGCAGCCAGCATTGTTGTTTGGCGGGCCTGGCCTGGATTCGAACCCACCAGGTCAGGTGTATGTGGCTGGTACCTTAGCCACTTAAGCCATAAGCACTGAGCCTATCCTTTCTTTTTAAAGCTCATGGTTTCCTAGGTCTAGGTGTAGACACTGTTAAAAATCTCCCAAACTGTTTTTTTTTTTTTTAAGAATCCAGTTTAGTTTCATTTGTGCCAGGAAGCTGTTTTCCAGATGATTGACATCACATCACATCTATCCAAAAATTTTTCTCTTGCTTAATCTGGCATTTGTCATGCTTTGTTATTATGAGATAGGTCTGAGAAATGTAAAAGAAAACTACTAAGATACAGAATACATCTGAGAAATGCAATCTTTCTGTTACATGAATTATCTAAAT
Source organism: Galagoides demidoff (assembly GCA_963574575.1). Taxonomy (NCBI): domain Eukaryota; kingdom Metazoa; phylum Chordata; class Mammalia; order Primates; family Galagidae; genus Galagoides; species Galagoides demidoff. Next base: position 7,121 of record CAUYQV010044365.1, on the reverse strand, counting down.
TGATCCGGTTAATGTGCCTCTAGGAGTCTCATCTGACATTAGAGAGGCAGCCTGAGGTGGAGACGGAGCACTGGTCAACGTTGGTAAATGCAGCCATCCTTATTTAATGAACTAAGACGTCAGCTAAATTGGTTCACTTGTTTGTTTCCTGCCGTATCAACTGGGAATAATACTATTTTGCATCATCCTTACGAAAAAGTGAAGGTATATAAAGTTACAAATACAGGTTTTTAGTAAAACCTATTATCACTCATCGGCACCTAAACTTTAAGACTGTTCCACTTGAAAGCTATGTAATTTTTTTTTTTTGCAGTTTTTGGCCCAAGCCAGGTTTGAACCCTCCACCTCTGGTATATGGGGCCGGTGCCCTACTCCTTTGAGCCACAGGCACCGCCCTTGAAAGCTATATAATTTTAAGTGTTGAGAAAATGCCTTTGGTGTAGGAGTCTTTTGCTCCCTCTGTGGGCACAGCCTGCTGTTCTGTTAGCCGCCCCTGTCTGCAGTTAATGATGGTAACTTGGGGTGCACCTGCCGCTGAACTCAGTGACTTATATATGTGATTTAATTTAATAACAGCAGCCCTTTCAGGAGATTATTGGTTTTTGACTTTCTGCTATGACTTTGACCAGTGTGTATTTCTTTTATTCTATGTATTCTTTCGGCTTTTGTCTGTTGTATTCTATCCCATTGCTTTGCACTAATTGTGGTACTTTATGCAACCAAACCATATTAGTTAGGGGGCTTTGGGATGCAAAAAAATGGAAAACCAAAAAATAAAGAGAATTTTTTCTCACACAAATAATCCTCATGCGGCTTGATTTCTGTGTGATTCTTTTCACTCCGTCTTCCTCTGTGGCTCCCCTCATTGTATGAGAAATGGCTGGGGCAGTCCTGATGTGACGTCTTTATACTACACTCCATGATAGAAGGGAGAGTTTCTATTTGCCTAGACTTAAGTTCTCAGCTTCCTCTGTCAGGTTTTCTGAATCAATCACTGGACAGGAAGAATGATATTATGCCGCTTAGTTCAGACCTACACCTTAAATTGGGTTAATGTCACTCCATCCTGGAATGACACATCAGGGTGCAGGGGGTGAAATGGGTGCTGGGAAGGCTCGTCTCATTCCCAGCCTCAAAGGAGAAGCTTTCAACGTTGCACTTTTAATCGTGACATTCTGCTAGAGGGGTTCTTTTAAAAGATATTCATTATCTGTTTATCCGTTTAAAGAAGTCATCTTCACAAGTAGTTATTTTTTTAAAAAATCATGAATGTAAGTTGACTTTTATCAGTTGTTTTTTCTAAATCTGTTGAGATGATCATGTGGATTCTTTTCCTTCTTCTGCTAATAGTAAGGTAACAAATTACACTGATTTTTTAAAAGCAACTCTAATCAGTTATAATGGCATGTCATACACTACATATTTGAAACATAGTTTGACAGCTTTTGATGTACATGTACACCTGGGGAACCGTCGTCATGATCAAAATAATGACCATATTGATCACTGCCCTCCCAGTGTTTCCTCATCCCTTCTGTAATCCCTCTCTCCAGCCCCTTCCCTCTCACACCCCTCCACACTGGCCAGCGGGCAGACACTGATTTACTTTCTGTCACTGTAGATCAGTTGCTTTATTGAATGAAGGTTTGAATGTTACACTAACCTTCCATTTCTGAAATAAACCCAATTTAATCATTATGTATTTAGCTTTTTTTCTTACATATGAGGGGAATTTAAAAAGTACATGGAGCAATGGAATTAAAGTTAAAAATAAAAAAAATATAAACTTTATTTCTTAAGGTAACCTTCATCAAGTTCAAGATACTTTTGTCAGTGGTGAATCAGCCATTTAATTCATCCCTAAAGAACTGAGGGTCCTAGGAATTTGACCATGTCAGTGCAGTATTTTGTATATTATTAATTGAAGAAAATGTGTGCCCTTTAAAGATTTTTTTAATATTAAGAAACCAAAAACTTTCCAGGGAGTTTTCTTTGCTAAGGCTTTGGATAATTTTTCTCAAGACGCTCTCATAATAAGCAGCTATTATTGTTCTTTGGCTCTCCTGAATATCAACAAGCAAAATGCTTGAGCATCCCAAAACACTGCTGCCGTGACCTTGGCTGTTGCCTGCTCTGCTTTTGCTTTGGCCGGACCCCTTCTGTGCCGTTGGTAGTCATTGCTTGGTCATACCCTGTCTTCAGAGGTGTACTGGCAAGGCCACACTTCATCTCCTGTTACATTTTGGGGAAGAAAGTCTTCAGTCTCTTGATCTTACTTGTTTAAAATGTTCATTGAAAGTTCTGCTCTTGGCTCAGTGCCTGTGGCTCAATCGGCTAAGGCACCAGCCATATACACCTAAGGTGGTGGGTTCGAATCCCCAGCCCGGGCCCGCCAAACAACAATGATGGCTGCAACCAAAGAATGGCCAGGCGTTGTGGCGGGCGCCTGTGGTCCCAGCTACTTGGGAGGCTGAGGCAGGAGACTCGCTTGAGCCCAGGAGTTGGAGGTTGCTGTGAGCTGTGATGCCATGGCACTCTACCCAGGGGGATAGCTTGAGGCTCCTTCTCAAAAAAAAAAAAAGAGAAGTAGACTTTCTATTCTTTCTGAATAAAACCAGCTTTCACTTTATACTGTGGCTGGTTCCTGAATTCTTACTTGTGCAAAGCCAAGGATCCATTTGGACTTCAAGTGATTCCCAGCATTGGGAGTCACTTTCCTGAGTTCCTCCTTCTGGAACACTAACCCAGGAGGTATCTGCTAAGCATTTTCCCACTGACCACCTGCTCTGAGTTCTTGTGGAATTAAGGCAGAGAGCTGGTTGGTGCTCTCTCCCCTGATGGAGAATATGTAAATCTGTAAATTAACCATCCAAGGGACTGTGACAAACTGTGACAAAAAGGGTCAGCACACAGAGGTGTCAACATAAGGAACTAGGCCTTGGGCGGTGGCTCTGGCTCAGTGAGTAGTGTGCTGGTCCCATATACTAAGGGTGGTAGGTTCAAACCTGGCCCTCCCCAAATTGCAACAAAAAATAGCTAGGCATTGTGGTAGGCGCCTATAGTCCCAGCTACTCAGGAGGCTGAAGCAAGAGAATTGCCTAAGCCCAGCAGTTGGAGATTGCTGTGAGCTGTGTGATGCCATGGCACTCTACAGAAGGGGAAGGAAGGAAGGAAGGAAGAAAGGAAGGAAGGGAGGAAGGGAGGGAGGGAGGGAGGGAGGGAGGGAGGAAAGAAGGAAGGAAGGAAGGAAGGAAGGAAGGAAAGAAGGAAGGAAGGAAGGGCGGGCCTGTGGCTCAGTGAGTAGTGTGCTGGTCCCATATACCAAGGGAGGGAGGGAGGGAGGAAGGAAGGAAGGAAGGAAGGAGGGAGGGAAGGAAGGGAAAGAAAGAAAGAAAGGAAGGAAAGAAAGGAAAGAAAGGAAAGAAAGAAAGAAAGAACGAACGAACGAACTAGGCCTACTGTACTGATACGTACACGTGGTGCATGTCCAGTCTATGAAAATTAGGTCAGTTTAAGGAAGTGGTCAATATAGGGAGGTGGTCAACCATAGAGGTTCTTCTGTAATTATTTTTAACTTTTGGTGTTTTTCTGCCCTGGATTAGGAGCAAACTAGCACTTCATGATTTTTACATCGTTTTCTACCTCATGAAACATAACTTAGTTCTAGTTGTAAGTGCGAGTTTCTGGCTTAGAACGGGGGTGAGTGTCTGCAAGAAAGGAGAGGCAGTCCAGGGACAAGAAAAGACTTTATAATAGAGGGAAAAGGAGAATGGAATCAACTCAGCTCCTACACAGTTGCAAAAGGCCTTTATTAGCCTTTTCAGTATAGCAGGAAGGCGGAAGTGAAGTACAGCTGAAATGGGGAAGCAGGGCCAGAGCCCCGCCCGCCCCAGGGCTCCTCCCTAGTGTAGGTCAGGATCATGGGCATCCTTAGTACCGACCAGATGTGGGCAGGATGTTCTAGGAACTCTGGACTTGAGGCCCTCTAGGAATCTGGGGAGGGGATTGCTGGTTTCTGACCTGATTTTCTAAAATGGCTAGCCTCCTGTCAGGGTTATGGGGATCCCTGTCCCACAGGAAGCACCCCTCTCCTATATTACAGGAATATACTAAAGATAATAAGCCATTTTTTTCTGAGTGCTCCAACTTGCATGTTTGATTACTGTGTTCAGTAATTCCACCCATTCATCATCAAAGCAACTAGGGACTCAGGTAGCAAGACAAAACAAAGAAGAGAGGAAGGGGTGGGAGGACGGGGAAGACAGAAAAATCAAGATTTCTTGCAAATTTTAATCATTCTGATCACACTTCTGTTTCTAACGATGTAGAGCTCTATGCATTGCTTGGTCACTAAACTCACAGACATTGACAGCAACGATCAACTTGACGTCAGAATTACATGAAACTTATCCGTATCTCTCAGATTTTTAATTCATGCTTTGAATCAAACGAAGTAGCCTTCCTCCTCTTCTGGATCTCAATGACAGCAGCACCACCTCCTAGAAATGCTTTGAAGACTACATTACTATTATTTACTCTTTTTTTTTTTAAGCTACTCAAATGTCAATTTTATTGTTTCTCTACACACACACTTATTTGCTACTATAAGAAAGATACAACACCCCAAAATTTCCTTTCATTGCAATTTTAGAAAACCAGAAAATCTAATCAATTATTAAGCTCTAGCCAAACTGCCAAATGTTTCCTTCACATTCTTTTCCCACAAGCTACTTTGCTGCAAATTCTTTATCCTGCAGACTTGAGGCTTCTAAAACTCATGGGAATGCTGGAAGCCTATTGGTGATTCTTTGGGTCAAATCACAAAGTAGAGCTAAAGTCTACTGGTTATTCAAATGCATGCAAACTAAAAAATATGGAACGCTTCACGAATTTGCGTGTCATCCTTGCACAGGGGCCATGCTAATCTTCTCTGTCTCATTCCAATTTTAGGATATATGCTGCTGATAATAATGAGTGCCATTATTGCTCTTGTTGAGATAACTACCATTTGTAGAGATCCTTTATAAAATACTCTTATATACTGTTTCATTTAATCTGCACAACCACTACAGGAGGGGGTAATTGTTATTTTTCCAATTTTATAAATGCTGAAGCAGACTCTCTAGCAGTCTGTCTGTCAAGTAGAAGGTTGCCACTTGTCCATGAACAAATCAAACTTGTTTGATGTCTAAATAGAGTTAGGTAATGTCAGTTGAATGTAAAAGGATCGACCAAGAAGTTCTGAGTGTAGTTTGATTATATGGTTACTATATTCATCTCGCATTTCCATATTGAGGTATTTGAATTGAGGAACACTGCCAGATGAGCCATCTCAGTCCTCCTTCACACATGAACAGATTTCATCTTAAAATTTAAACACTTAGGCAAGTGTTTAGTAACTCCTGCGGAAACTTCCCCTGAAGTTGAGAATTCTTCAGAGAGACTTGAGAAACTCAGTGCAAAGTCTGCCTTTGGTAACTTAATCTCCACATCAATAAAACAGGGAAGAGGTTTCATTTTTGTTTGAGCCACAGAATGCTTTGAGATTCTTGTTTATATTTCTAGATATTACACTGAAACAGAATACACACAACTAGTTGATGTTGAGACTTAAATGGTAGTTGGAGTTTACAGTGTTACTATAGCCAAGCCAAACTCCCTGGGAAAAATGCAAGTAAAGAATACTTGCTCTCCATTGACTTCACAATAGTGATTTGGAAATTAATTTTGTTTAACATTGATGTTGCAAGTCCTGGCTTGCAATCATTCTCATTCGTTATGTTTAATAAGACCATGTTTACAGAGGGCTTTATCAATTTGTGGGTTGAAATGGGCTGTGTAACAATAAATTTCACTCACTAAATGGAAGCTTACCTTCAGCAGAAAGCTTATCATCACCATTATTGCTGAAGACAAGATGGAAAGGCATGTTGTAGGCACAACAAAGAAACGTAAAAGTAGAGTATTAAAAAAAAAAATAAAGGAAAATGAGGGTCACTAAAAGGATAGCAGTGAAGTCCAAATGGCCTGCATTTAAGATGTAATGAAGTTGGCCAGGCATGGTTGCTCACGCTTGTAATGCTAACACCCTGGGAACCAAGACAGGTGGATTGCCTGAGCTCACAGGTTCAAGACCAGCCTGAGCAAGAGCAAGACCTCGTTTCTAAAAATAGCCAGGTGTTGTGGCGGGAACCTGTAGTCCTAGCTACCCAGGAGGCTGAGGCAAGAGAAGGCTTTAAGCCCAAGAGTTTGAGGTTTCTGTGAGCTATGACACCATGGCACTCTTCCGAGGGCAACAAAGTTAGACCCTGTCTCTAAAAAGGAACCAGTATTGAAATCCAAAATATCCAAGATGAACACTTTCCTGTGGCTGAAATCTCATTTACGTTTTCAAAAAATGTTTTAGAATAAATGAATGTATTTTTAGGCATTGCTATTTCTAATTTCATCAATTGGCCGTTTCCAAACCCAACCGTTTGGGTCAAATGCTTTATTCTACAGAACCTCCAGTATTGGCTGTTCACAAGCTGTTGACTTCCATTCCAGGATCTAGTGTTATGGACATGTACCCTTTGACCAGGATGATCCAAGATACAAAGCAGATTCCTCACACGCATGAACGAGAAATCAATGTCATGCTTTACAACAAGCATTTTCACCAAGTACTCACTATCTGCTCTGAATCCGTAATTAAGGTAGGTACCTATTAGCTCTTTAGAAAAAAAAGGCAATGGCTTGGCGCCTGTGGCTCAATCGGCTAAGGCGCCAGCCACGTACACCTAAGGTGGCGGGTTCAAATCCCCAGCCCGGGCCCGCCAAACAACAATGATGGCTGCAACCAAAAAAAAAAAAAAAAATGGCCGGGCATTGTGGTGGGCACCTGTGGTCCCAGCTACTTGGGAGGTGGAGGCAGGAGACTCGCTTGAGCCCAGGAGTTGGAGGTTGCTATGAGCTGTGATGCCATGGCACTCTACCCAGGGGGATAGCTTGAGGCTCCGTCTCTTAAAAAAAAAAAAATTCTTTAAATATAATTTTTTTTAATTTTTTAAAAGCACTCTACAAAGGTTAAAGTAACAAGGTTCATGAAAGTCAAAATGCAGACCTCTTGGCATGAGGGCATA
>CAUYQV010044362.1:0-16713 GCA_963574575.1 Galagoides demidoff | reverse complement strand
AGTCACCTCAGAGAGTTTTCTTGAATATTAGATAAGATCCTGGCCCATGGCAGTTGTCCTGCAAATGTCACTTCCTTTTCCTTTCTCCCTCAGAAAGAAGGATCCATTGTGATAAGAATTTCCCACAGTGCCCACAGGCTTGGCGCTATCTATAATCAATGCAATGAAGAGGCTCATTAGAAGATTCTCACTTTTAGACGTTTTCTAATTTCCAATGAAGTTACACATTCTCTGCAGTCACCAGCTTCAAAGAGAACATATATAATAGGCAATCACTCTGCCCAACCCCTCTCATCCTTCAAATCATGCAAACCGCACAAGACCTCACATCTTTAAAGGGTGAGAATCAGACTTAGGCAAACCCTTGTCTGCACTGCAAAACAATTAGGCTACACCACTTCGAGGACTTCAGTCCACTGTACTGGAGTATCTGCTTAAGCATCCGTGTTTCCCCTAGGCAATGAGAGCCCCTATCACAAAGTCCAGATGTTATTTCTCCTCGATATCTAGCATGAAGCCTGCCAGACACATCATGTTCCTTAGCTCACGCTGGGCCATCCATCTCCTGGGCATACATGCTTTAGGATATATGCTACATTATAATTTCCCCCAAAACATTTCCCAGTGCTTCAAAAATTGTAAGCATTGAACATATATTATCTTTGTCCTATTACAGGGTATTCCAGAGTCACCCCTAAAGTCACCATACATAGGGAAAATGAAAAATCATAGCTAAATGTACCTTTATTTATAAAACATTCATTATAAATATTCTGTACATGCTGGCCATCTCTCTGTAAAATTCAGTAATAAATGAAGGTCCATTTAGCTATAATTTCCCATTTTATTCACCATGTATGGTGATTTTGTGGATGATGTCTGGGACACCCTGTAGAATTAACTGTTTAAAATCAAATTTTGGGGGCCAGGAGTAGTGACTCATGCCTGTAATCCTAGTTAGCACTCCGGGAGGCCGAGATGGTGGATCACTTGAGCTCATGAGTTTAAGACCAGACTGAGCAAGAGCAAGACCCCATCTCTAAAAAACCAGACAGGCATTGTGGCAGGGGCCTATAGTCCCAGCTATCTGGGAGGCTAAGGAAAGAGGATCACTTAAGTCCAGGAGTTTGAGGTTGCTGTGAGCTATGACACCATAGCACTCTATTGGGGGCAAGAAAGTGAGACTTGTCTCAAAAAATAATAAAATAAAATAAAATCAGCTTTTTTGTTTTTCTTTTGAAAGCTAAAACCTAACCACAGGAAAGGAGGTAAATAGTTCCAGAGAAATACTGGGACTAGACTCAGATGGCTCAAAGGTTTTCATTTATTGCCATAAACTTGGGCACCCACATGCAAGGCTCAGGGAACCTTGGGTAAGGCACACACTGGATGAGATGGGACATGGCCTGAGGGCTCCATCCTTAGTAACTCTGTTGTGAAGATAATCAGATTGTAGGAGGTGGCAGCTCTCCTGCCTCAGGTAACAAAATCAATAATGGTGACTAAGTTATAGTAGAAGAATTTCTCAATCTCTGAGATGCGCCTCCTCTGTTCTGACACATCTCTTTCATTGCTCCCCGCCCCCCCCCCCAGAGGAAATAGGAACAAGCTCAGGCGAGGGCCCTAACTGGGAACCCTTTCTTATTGTTTAACTCCTTTATCACCAGACTCTCATGAAGAAACCTGGGTCCACAGTGACTCAAAACATAAATGAGCTGAGGCCATACCTAGAAAAATACTTAAGTGACAGACTCACGGTCAGTTCTTTTTTTTTTTTTTTTTTTTTTGAGACAGAGCCTTAAACTGTCACCCTGGGTAGAGTGCCATGGCATCACAGTTCACAGCAACCTCCAACTGCTGGCCTCAAGTGATCCTCCTGCCTCCACCTCCCAAGTAGCTGGGACTACAGGTGCCCACCACAACACCCCACTATTTTTTAGTTGCAGCCATCATTGTTGTTTGGTGGCCCGGGCTGGATTTGAACCCACCAGCTCAGGTGTATGTGGCTGGAGCCTTAGCCACTTGAGCCACAGGTGCCAAGACTCACAGTCAAGTGAAGCCAAGCTTCACTTTTAAGGGAAAGTGAAGAATTTGTGGGCAGGTTCCTAAACTTTGAGACAGATTTCACAGAGTATTTACCACACTCACCCTAAAAGGAATGGTCTTTGGAAACAGACATTCTGCTCTATCTTAACAGCTCTGTGCCCTAGCACTGGTTCCTAATGTCTGGTTAAGCCTCAGTTTTCATCTTTCAAATAGAAGTAAAATACCCTACAGTGTTGTTTATAAAGATCAGATGAGATCATGTACACTAACTACCTAGCCATGGTAGGCAAAATCCAGGCCCCACAGATGTTTCCCACCATCTCTATGGCTCTCCAGGGTTGAGGCTGCGTATCAGCCTGCACTGATGCTCAGGCCCAGCTTCTCTACCTGTCCGACCTGTGTAAGTACTTGAATGTATGACCCCGAGCTGGGGCAGTCCTATGAGTTAACAGATGAGGAAACCAATTCAAAACCTCACATAGCTCACCACAACCTGTAGGTAAGTTCATTATCCCATGATAAGCAAGGCCATTTGAGTGTTTTCTTACTTAGATGGTCACTGGTGCCACAAGGCAGCCAGCATAGTAGGCTGGATGGATCTTTTAAATTGTATCCTCTCTATACAATATATCAAAGAATTTTACTGATTTAATAACTAGAGTTCAGGGTGGCGCCTGTGGCTGAAGGAGTAGGGTGCCAGCCCCATATACTGGGGGTGGTGGGGTCAAGTTCAACCCTGGTGAAAACTGCAAAATAAATAAATAAATAAAATAACTAGAGTTCATTTAAAGAATAGAGAATGTTCTCTAGAGAATAAGGCTAGTTCATTCTCTATTCACTGTAGTAAAAGAAGTGAAGATAATGGTAGCACATGGCAGTAGACATCATTGTAATTTATTAAGCACTCACTATGTGCCAGGCATTGTGCTGGATATTAAACATGTCTGATTTCACATAATAAGCCCAACTGCCCAGATCCTCCCATTCACTTAATCCCTAAGACCTGCCAAAAGCTGGCTGGCACAAATGAATGGCTTTAATCTCACTATAAGATCTATCTGTGTGCCCATCCACTGTGCCCAAACCAGATCCATTCTAAATTCCGAATGTGCTCTGTGTGGTTTTAAAAGACAGGTATCTCTAGAAACAAAACACAAGAGATAGAGATTAATTCTTAATTCCCTGAAGTCTGGAACCAACTCACATGATAATGACTTATAATTATTATGTTTCATATTGCTCAATCATCTCTAGAAGATAGATTGCAGGGTGGGGTGGGAGAGGTGCCTTCCAGTCCTTTCCAAAGAAATGTTTCTGTGTTATCTCAAAACAAGACATTCTACAAGGTAAGGAAGTTAGAAATGCTTGGCTTCCTGTGGACAGATGCCAGGTGGAGGAAATAAACAGATCTAGTTCCCATTGGATACGGATGCCCTGAAAAAGTGTTTCCCGTCATGCTGCCAAGGCAATGCCAGCCGCTTACAGTATAAATTCAGGAGGAGAAAAAAGAGGGAGACTGAGTAGTGTTTGGGGAGTGGGTAAGCACAAAATTCTTTAAAGGCCACTAATTCCACTTTTGTTGATAGGATATAAATTTCCACAACCAAGAGTTAAGTGGCAGTCCTGACACTTAAACACATCAAAGTGTAGTCAGCCCGACAATAAATGGAGCCCAAGGTGCTATTCCCTAAAATTTCACGGGTGGCTGGGAATTACTGATGCTGGAACAGGACAGAGATCACAATGGCTTCCACAGACATTATTACTTTGGTTTTCCTAGGATTAGCCCAGGTGGCCTTTTAACATTTTACTCAATTGCCAACATTTAAAAAACCTGAAGACTTCACATAAAAATCCAGATCACTGGTATCTCTTAAAAAGGAGGAAACAGGCAAACACTGAAGGTGCATGTTCACCTATCAACCCCCAGCTCACCATAGCTGGTCCCCAATGTCCTCACAGTTCTCAACACCAAGGCCAGATATCAGCCACGTTAATCCTCAGGGCATTTTGTTACCTCTCTGAATTCTGCAGGCACTGGAGGGTGTGTCCCTGAGGAGGGAGAACCCCATTATCTTACAGACAGGAAGTCAAGGCAAAAGCCTCACAGGCTCACCTCTGCCTGTAAGCAAAGTCCCAGCACCATAACAGGCAAGGTCATTTACAAAAGCTTCCAGCTGACCTCTCTTGCCAGTGCTCCAAAGGAATCTTGTGGTCCAGCCACACTAGACTAGCCGTCACGAACAGTCAAAGCTCTGCTACTTCTATCTCAAATGTCCTTCCTGCTACCAGATTCTTGCTCATCCTTTCAGACCCAGGTTAGTGAGGTGTCCACACAGGGCCTGCATGTACCCACTTCTGCCACAGACCTTTGAGTCCTCCAGGGCAAGTTCAATGTTGAAGTCCTCTTTTTTAGATCATGACACATCATGAGCTCTGACTAAATCTAAGGTTCAGAGAAGACAGACAATTCCTCCTCAAATACATAGACACTCATAACATATAGCTGAATGGGGGCGGTGGGTGGAGAACCTGTTAAAAGTAAACTGGGTCCACAAGGAACACTCAGACTGATGAGCCATCGGGTTAAGTGATGCTGAAAACTTCCTATCAGTGACTAAAGGCAGTTCGCACCAGGCAGAGCCTTACTCCACAAGTAGGGACTGCCTGATCAACATGGCTTATGAGGTGTTGGAAGAACCCTCAATGTCCTAAATATCTTCCCCACCTGCTTGCTGAGGTATCTGAAAGTCCGCTCCACAAACTTACTTGCATTAAGGCTTTTTCTGTTAAAACGCAACACCCCTTCCTCCCTCCTCCCTAAGGCAATTCTCAGGGATTAGCAGAGCTTCTGTTAATTTATCACCTATTTTACTATATCTGATCCCTTTCTCCCAGACTATCCTGGTAGTTGTAATAGAGTTAAATAAAGGTGAAGTTTCAGGAACCCTGACTTAAGAGATGGCAAGTCTCCAGGAAAGCTCAGAGGTTAAGTACAAGACCCGTTTAAACCAAGGTGGCTAGGTCCAATCCAGGTCTGCTACCTGCTAGGTGAGTGACCTTGGCCTAGCCACTTGTTTTCTATGCTTCCATTTCTTCGTTTATATAGAAAACATGTTAACAAGAGGACCGGCCTCACTGGGGCATTGGAGAATTAAATGAGTCAATATATGGCAGGCATTCAAAGCGGTGCCGCACATACAATGAGTCCTATAGAACGAGGGTTTCTTTCTGCCATTCCTAGGAGGGGATGCTGTGAGGTTTAATTCCCAAAGGAGGTGCTCTGGTTTCGCTGCCTGCTGCCACCTTTCCCTGCACGCGAGATCCAGAGAGGATGAGCCATTTACCCAAGGCCCCAGACCAGGGGATGGCAGAGCCAGGCCTTCCTAACCAGGGCTTCCCTACCACCACCACCACCCCCACTCCCCGACGGAACTTCCTGAGGCGGGAGAGAGGAGGAGGTTGTGAGAGACCAGGAGAAAGCGAGGGCACGTGTCCCTTCTGGGGATAATGGGACCCCAGCCCTTTGGGGCTTTCGCCCAGACAGAGTCAACTTCACATCCCCTTTCTCCAGCGCGTTGGGTATCTAAGCAAACACCGTCCTCCACAGCCCGCACCCCCGCGCCTGGGCGTACCCGCCAGGTCTGGCACAGCGCGGCAACTCGCTGCCCCGCCGGGAGGACGAGTCAATAGTGGGGTGGATGGGAAAAGTGACACAATCGGGCCGCGGCGCCCTCTCGCCAACCTCCCACGCAGCGCGGGGCAGACTTCAGTCCCCAGAGGGTGAAGGTTGGGGCTGGGTGGCCGCCGTCCCCACGCTGCCAGCGAGCCCGGGGTCCCTCGCAGCGAGGCCAGGCGCCGGCCGCCGCGGTGCACTTTTCAGGAACCCGGCAGCCGCGCGGTCGCCCGGCCCGCTGCCAGGGCCGCTGTCGCCGCCGCCCCCCGGAGTTGGATGACGGAGTCTTGAAAGACTTTCACCAAATATGGGCCGGCGCTGGAAACGTCCTGCGCCGCGCGCCGCCGGAAACCTGGAGTCCTGGCAACCGCGGGGACCGCGGGCGCGCTGGCCGGGCGGCCGGCAGGGGGCGGCCAGGCGGCCGGACGCCTCGGGCGCGGCCCTCCCGCCGCCAGGACCCTGCCCGCCGTCCCCGAGAGGGTCCCAGGGGCCCCCGGAGGCCCTCCCCAAGCGTCTCCCACCCAGTTCCCGCCGCCGCCGCCGCCACCGTAATCCCGGCTTCCTCTCGCTGTCCCGGAGATCACGCCAAGGGAGTGGGGGCGGGCGAAGAGTGGAGGAGAGAAACGGGCTGGCGTGGGGGCGCCAACCTCAAGCTGGCCTTTTGCAGACACCATAAATTGCTCTGTTCATTAAGATGGCTATAACAAGTGGAGTTGTGAGACGCACACACTCAGCATTACAGGCACTCCTGTGGACAGGGCAGGGTTCTCAGGGTGTGATCTCGGACCAGCACCATCATCATCACTTAGAGTCTTACTAGAAATGTAATCAGAAACTCTGAGGTTCGACCCGGCAATCTTTTAACCAGCCTTCCAGGTGACTCTGAGGCACGCTAGTTTAAGAACTTTTAGGTCTAGGGCTAGGAAACCAGAGCCTCATGTTTTTCGATTGTTATTATTTTCAGGTGTTGCCACAAAGTGAACCCCACTTTAGGTAACCCAGCGTTCTCTGGCAGCAGCAATGGGAGACCTCCCCATCGCTCATCCAGAAGCCAGGAGCTGCAAGAGACAAGCGGCCCCTTCTCCGTGGCTTGCAGCTCCCGCAAACAAGGCGGCCCGTTATTCCCTCCTGGGGCACTCCTATGGGGAGGATGGGAGGAAAGGAGCAAAAGAGCCATGCAGAATTAGCACTCGTAGCAACACTCACCCATAAACATTTGCACAATTCCCCTCCTGTCCGTTAACGTGAACTGGTCTGCAGCTCTCAGCAGAGAAGATGAAAAGGCGACAGGACGTCTGGGCTTTCTGGACCATCCTTGGGCAGGGCGTGAGGAGCCGCTGTTCCTCTAGCTTGATGTCGTTTACTAGCAGGCGCACCGGGACATGGTATACGGAAGAGCTGTGCACGTAGGTTACTCCAGCCTCCGCTCCCCATCTCCCGGCCTTGTTGCTCCAGCCTCCCACCCCCCTCCCACAACACACCCCCTGCTTTACATGGGCAGCTGATGGTAGGGCTAAGTTTCTCCTCTGGGGCAAAGTCATCCTCCAAGATTCCCCCCAGTTGGTGTCCAGAAACAAACCCACACACTCTTGTTTGAAAATTTTAATGTGATTTTTAAAGGAATCTCTGGAATGGTGCGTGTTCGAACGCTGTGCAGCAGACTGGGATCTCTTTGCCATTCCCCACCCCCAACCCTCAATAAAGGAACAAGGTACACACGGCCAGTTGGATCATCCACTAATTTTATTTTAAATCATGATAGACAGATTGCGTGAAAAACAAGGAATTCCAAAGAATTTCCTGCGCTGGGAACAGGAGTTAAATCTATATTTAACAACATTTGAAGCTGTCAAGAATGCTTTGTGGTTGGATAACAGAGGCAGAAAAATGTTAAAAACGCAGGCTACTGCTATACCCAAATATGGAAATATTGTTACGTCTGGTGTCTGATTCACCATCTGGAAGTACTTACAGCCATGAAGTCAAATAGAAAAGACGCCACAACAGAAGCCAGGAACCTTCCTCTCCATTCTCTCTCTTCACGGCCTCCTCCAACCCTGAGCTGCGCCTACTCTCTTCTCCTCCACCCCAGCTCAAGTCACTTCATTAAGAAGGAAGCAATAATGAAACAGTAAGGCAGGGAAAAAATGCTCCTGAGTAATCACTGATGTATCCACTTGTGTGCTGGGGCCCAGACTTTCCTCACTTTATTTGCAAAACACCTGACAATCCATTATCTTGAGAAGTCTCCCATCCCAACCCCCTCCAACAGAGCCTCAAAGATCCTACTCCCTCTAGCAAATTCCTCTCCATTTATGACAGGGCACTTTTGAATGAATGAAACTTAACTCTTCCCAGCAACACTTCTCTTCCTTGGAGTGTGTTTTCACTTCAGTAGCTTATTGTGCTTATCCGAGTCATTCACAGAAAAGTCAGCATGGAAGGCCTTCTTAAGCAAGACTGCTAATTTATGAATTCTAAACAGGCCTAAACATTAAAAAGGGTGACTAGTTATCCTAGAGCATGTGAAAAAGGGAGCTTGGAATAACTCCTGAACTTTTTTTTTTTAACTAAAATTACACAAGAAGATAGTTTCTTTGAAACTTTCAGGAAAAATTTATCAACCACACAAATGATATTAGTGATGTTCAAGTAAATTGCCTTGTGGTTATGAGGTTCAAGTAAATTGCCTGTACTGAGTGTGTTGCAGGTAGAACAGGATCTTAAAATCTGTTGACATTTTTATTACAGAATATTACATTCTAAATACCTTATTTCTCTGTACTTGGAAAGAAGGGCATTGCAATTCATTTGAAATGGGAAGCTTCCAAGTGGCTTCAAGGAAAGGAAAAGTGGTCCACACAACTTGCAGCTGTAAGGAGTCTGCTTTTTCCAAAGATTCACTGGGCATAATCGTCCTGGAATCTGGTCTGGCCTTGCAGGTGATGATTTCAGGCCAAATCTCTGGACGGTGGACCCCCCCTCCGCTTCTGGAGGGCTGCTTAGTTCCCCTGCCTCCTGCCTGGGGAAGGAGGCTGGGAGGGCTTACCCTGTCCCCCGCATCCGTGAGGAAGTAAAAGTCAGCCTGCCGGAGAACTCCCTGCCTTCGTTTCCTCTCAGACTTCCAACACAGGCAGTGGGCTGGAACTAAAGTGGGAACCTCCAAAAACAAACAAGTACAACATACCAGAAAGGGAAGGAGGGGCGGAAGGGGGAAGACCCATGCCTGGGAATTTGCCAGACGACGGGGGAAGGTCCCCCCATTCATAAATGCCACTGCGGGTATTAATTTGCAATACACTTAACTTGGCTAATAAACATCATGCCAAAGCTTTGGGATTTGATCCGAACATGCTTCCTTGAAGTCCACAGATATACCTGGCTCAGAGACTCACCCTGCCTCCCCATTCTACTCTCTCAATAGATAACTTGACTCTCACCTTCTCTGTAAACATGCAAGCAGCTCGCTGCTTTCCCGGGGCGAGGGCTTCCGTGACTGCCTGGTCAACTCGCATCACCAAACAAAACGACTTTTGTTCCTCCCTCTCAGGTCCTCCCATCTTCCCAGTCCAGGCAAAGTTCTGTACTGCCCCCTCCACCATCCCCCGCGACCCTTCAACCACCGTCACCACCAACACGCCCCAAAGAGCCCTCCCCAACAGAAGTCGTTATTTAAGGTTGAAAAAACGGACTGTTTTCTTGACGGGTCTGGGACCCGGGGGAAAAAAAAAAGGTGCATTGGAGCCAGGGGAGGCGCTTGGCAGCAGCCCGCGCCAACTAGCATTCCTGAGATGTTTGAGAATTCTGGAACGCGCAGACAGAGCCGACGTCACTGCAACACGCGGCGCCTCCAGGTCTTATAAAAGGCGGGCTCCGGGCGCCTGGGCAGACCGCGAGCGAGAGCGCCCCCGAGCAGCACCCGTACTCTCCGCGCCTCCTCGGCAGGAACCTCGAGTAAAGGACGCCCGCAGCCCTCCCGCCTTCGCCCTGCCCACCGCACCGCCGCTGCGACTCGGCAGATCGGGCCCGTCCGCTGCGCCCCAGCTCGTTGGCGCCTTTGCAGCTGCGCTCGCCCCGGCTCCTTCTGCGCGTCACAATGAGCCTCCTCGCGGCCAGGGCGCTCGCCTTCGCCGTCATCCTTCTCCACTTGACCAAGCTGGTGAGTTGGACTCCTCTTCTGCTACCGCTTCCCCGTCCGATCTACGGTACGGTTCCTTCCCCTCGTCCCCGATTGCCAGTGGCAGGAAAAGCTAAACTAAAAAGTTTGGGGCTGTCTGAGGGGTTATCTGCTGCTTTAAGCGCCCCCTGAAGACGTGTCGGGGGCCTCTTGGTGAAAGCAGCCGCCCAGGGTGGCGGGTCTGGACGGGATCAGAGGCTCCCCCATCTACAGGGTCAGAGACCCGGGTGCCTTCCCCGGGCAGCCGCGGCGCCTCTCCTGCGCGCCGCGCCGGGTCTCACACGTCCTTTCTCCCCCTTCCAGACGCTCTCCTCCTGCCCCGCCGCCTGCCACTGCCCCCTGGAGGCGCCCAAGTGCGCGCCGGGAGTCGGGCTGGTTCGGGACGGCTGCGGCTGCTGTAAGGTCTGCGCCAAGCAGCTCAACGAGGACTGCAGCAAAACGCAGCCCTGCGACCACACCAAGGGGCTGGAATGCAATTTTGGCGCCAGCTCCACCGCTCCGAAGGGGATCTGCAGAGGTAAGATGCTTGTGGTTTGGCCCCTAAAAAAAAAAATACTAGTCCCCATAGTCCAGAAGTTTAGTAATTTTGAGACCATGTATGGTGATGCTTTGTTGTTGGTAGCTTGGCAGAAAGGCACATGATTTCAGCAGTCTGGAATGCAATTCAGTGTGTCTGGGCCCAACGAGAGCGCATACGGAAAAGTGATTCCTGACTAAGTTATTGTTCTGGTCTGGAGTCTCCGGGGAATTGTAGGGAACTTTACCATAAATTGAATTTAACAGCAGAAAATATGTATGAGTTTCAGGCTGTGGTTCAGAATCTTAACTTTATCCTCTTCTTCCATTCTCTTCTGGTGATCTTTGCAGCTCAATCAGAGGGCAGACCCTGTGAATATAACTCCAGAATCTACCAGAATGGGGAAAGCTTCCAGCCAAACTGTAAACATCAGTGCACATGTATTGATGGCGCCGTGGGCTGCATTCCTCTGTGTCCCCAAGAACTGTCTCTCCCCAATTTGGGCTGTCCCAACCCCCGGCTGGTGAAAGTCACCGGACAGTGCTGTGAGGAATGGGTCTGTGATGAGGATGGTGTCCAGGACCCCATGGATGTGGACGACGAGGACGGCCTCCTGGGCAAAGGGCTGGGATTGGATGCCTCAGAGATGGAGTTAACGAGAAACAATGAATTAATTGCAGTTGGAAAAGGCGGCTCTCTAAAGCGGCTCCCTGGTAAGTGACTGAGTCCTTAAGATACCTTACGCAAATGCATTACTAGCTTGAAACCTTACAGAAACCAGTACTTGAATCTGTGTGTCAGCATGCCTCTGAGAAGTCTTCCCTCTTGTTCGTCTCCCCAGTTTTTGGAATGGAACCTCGAATCCTATACAACCCTTTGCATGGCCAGAAATGTATCGTCCAAACAACTTCATGGTCGCAGTGCTCAAAGACCTGCGGAACTGGTATCTCCACACGAGTTACCAACGACAACCCCGAATGCCGCCTGGTGAAAGAAACCCGGATCTGTGAGGTGCGACCTTGTGGACAGCCGGTGTACAGCAGCCTGAAAGTAAGTTCCTCCAGGGATGTGTGTAGCCTGGGCCCCTGGCAGGTGGGTGGGATGTGAACCTGTCAGTAAAGAGAATCCCTAACTTTCCTTCTCTCCTCTTCCTTACAGAAGGGGAAAAAATGCAGCAAGACCAAGAAATCCTCCGAACCCGTCAGGTTTACTTACGCTGGCTGTTCGAGCGTAAAGAAATACCGTCCCAAGTACTGCGGTTCCTGCGTGGACGGCCGATGCTGCTCGCCCCAGCAGACCAGGACCGTGAAGATGCGGTTCCGCTGCGAAGACGGCGAGACGTTTTCCAAGAACGTCATGATGATCCAGTCGTGCAAGTGCAACTACAACTGCCCGCACGCCAACGAGGCGGCCTTTCCCTTCTACAGGCTGTTCAATGATATTCACAAATTTAGAGACTAAACGCTACCTGGGTTTCCGGTGCATGGGAGGACAAACAAGGGAGAAGAGTGTCAGAGTCCCGGAGACATGGGTGGGGCGGTGTGGGCCAGGGGACTCACTGTAGAATGGGAGCCTTGCTCATTCCTGAGTAGTGTTAAGGAGTCTGGAAACTGCCCAGGGTGCATCGCGGACACCGAGGCAGCCGCGACTGGAGAATACTTCGCTTCATAGTACTGGAGCACATGTCACTGCTTCATTTTGGAGCTTGTAGTGTTGATGACTTTCTGTTTTCTGTTTGTAAATTATTTGCTAAGTGTATTTTTCTTTAGGCTTTTTGTTTTCCTTTGGGCTCTACAGTTGTCAAAGGTAATCAGATTAGTCGGACAGGTAAAGCTTTCATTTGTCTTTAGACAGAACTAGGAGGGCACGCCATTCCTTCCTGAAGGGGACACTCTGTGAGTGTCTGTGAGAGGCAGCTATCTGCACTCTAAACTGCAAACAGAAATCAGGTGTTTTAAGAGTGAATGTTTTTATTTATCAAAATGTAGCTTTGGGGAGGGAGGGGAAATGTAATACTGGAATAATTTGTAAATGATTTTAATTTTATATTCAGTGAAAAGAATTTATTTATGGAATTAATCATTTAATAAAGAAATATTTACCTAATATCTGAGTGTATGCCCTTCAGTATTTTTAGAGACCTTCCAAAGTCCTTGGTAATAATCTAGCTCGTGTATTCAATCACTCAAACAGAATTGACTGGGTGCCTACTATGTGTCAGGAATTATGCTAACTGCCTTATTGGGATATAGCGGTGAACTAAGCTATAACAATAAGACAATAATTGATTTTATGTCTTCAGTAGAGAAAAATGCTTAGATATAATCTTTTTAAAAAATGTGTATTGAACAGTAGGCATTTGTGTGAACGACAAGGATTCTGAAGTTAAATCTGTGATTAAAAAAATAATGCCTTATTTTCATAGCTATTCCAAGCTTAAGGGTCTCTATCACTGTGTGAAATGGGTATAGTAGAGTCATTTATCATTTTAATCACCAGATTATTGTGCAACTCAATTCAGTTGAGAGAAACCCTTGAATGAAAATAGGCTGCCCACATCTAATCCCATGGGCAAGATTGAGTATGGTTGGATAATGTATTATAGAATGCCCCTTGTTTATAACTTTATATTCTCCCAATGTCATTTGTAAAAATTAGAAGAACTACTCAAAAGTTCTGCTCTTGGCTGATATCAGAGAAAAAATCTGGGTCTAGAGGAGTCAGTTTGTTTCACTAAATAAGCTTGAAGCATGACTTGTGTTAATCCTAGTAGGCCGGTGATTAGGTAAACACGCTGTTAGATGCAAAGGAATGCAAAGAATTTCAAGTACTTTTCCAATAGCGTGAGGACCAAGCAACCCCATCCCCCTTTCCTTTTTATAATATACGTTATATTGATGGGGGAGGGAGCAGTTACATAGAGTTGGCTGTCCAGAAGGTCAAAGGCTAGACAGGGAGCATTCCTAAAAGAAAGGGACCCGAATCATTGGTCCAGAAGAGGTTGAGAAGGCTGCATCAATGTTTGTAAAAAATGTTGGTAGCCTGTTTGAGAAGAATCTACATCTTTAGAAAGCGCTGACAATAAACCTTTTATAGAGAGTTTTCCTTTCATCGTCAATCTTGGCTGTTGTTCAAATCCATAGTGAAATATTTCAGTCTGCACTTAGTTAAGAGAGTACTTGAATTTTTAGGCACAAGACAAAGTGCTTTAAAAGGGGGGTAGGGGAAGACAGCTACTGGGGTCCTGAAAGGGATTTTTCAAAATAGTTAGAGTTAATAATGATGCCTTAATGAAGACCTACCAAAAAATACCGCCTAAGCGTCTGTTTTAAAGCCTTACTGAAATGCACAAAGGTTACTATAAACATGCTAGTAAACTCCATAGACAAAAGCCTTCACTCTTCTGATTTTGACTTGCCTGAAATATTATAACTTGTGCCTTCTGAAAAGTCAGTTTTTCTTGCTTGAGGCATTCAAATGTTAAGGTATTTGAGAATTTATACACCACCTGGCCCAGTCTGGGATGCAGTTAAACTTGCCACTGCAATATAGCCTGTGAAACATAATAAAGGCGTGAGATTTTTTTTTGTGGAGTAATCTTGTTGAACAGACATTTAAATCCAGAGGCTAGATTTACACGTTCCCAAGTACCAGTCCCGAGGTATTGCCCTCTGAGACTGGAGCCCAACAAATTGCTTCTTAGGCAGAAATCAAGGAGGAATATTTTATAGATCCCTTCCATGTGGGCAGGTAATAATTGTCCAGATAAGCCCAAATGTGAAACAAAACCTAGCATGGATTTTTGGGTCATTAATCTCAACCTAGTATACGCAAGGAGGATGATGTGAAAGGGCCAATTCTACTTACAATAAGAAAGCTCAATAAAGAAGGTGAACAGAGGCAAATCATGTCTATTTCATTTGGGTAGAGAAAAAAATGAAGAAATTAAAAGTAGTTGAAAGTGAAATTACGATATTTAGAACATATAAGCCTTACCTACTAAATTCCAGAATGGAGGTCTACCTACTTCAAATATCAAGAAAACAAAAATTATGCATATGTAAATAAAAGTTATAAACACTCCTTATAATATACATGAACCCCCCACATACACACACACACCCCACACACATGCAGTAAAGACCTTATGGTGTTCTCACTTTTCAATCCAAAGATCCTGGTGGTCTTGAGCTGTCTTTTTTTTTTTTTTTATGTAGATGTTAGAACTGAGAGTTATAAGGTGATCTTAGAATCTTAGGCATTTAGTGAATTTTAAGAAGTATTTTATGGGACATTTAGCAGCACAGTAAGTAGTTTCATGCTAACAATTTTTCATATAAATGTGGGTGCTGCCCGTGCTACAAAAAGATACAACTGAGTTAAAATTAGCAAAGCATGTTTTGGAGTTACTTTTCCATTAGAAGAAACAGATTTGATTTGTTCATAGCTCCTTCCCCCAGGCTTCTGGCACTATTTGAACAATAGCTGGCTCAGCAGGGCACCCATAGCTCAGTGAGTAGAGTGCCACCTGAGCCTGGCCAGGGACTGCTAAACAACAATGACAACTGCAATCAAAAAATAGCCGGGCGTTGTGGTGGGTGCCTGTAGTTCCAGCTACTAAGGAGGCTGAGGCAAGAGAATCACTTAAGCCCGAGAGTTAGAGGATACTGTGAGCTGTGATGCCACAGCACTCTACCAAGAACAGTGAGACTGTCTCCAAAAAAATAAAAATAAAAATAAAAAATAAAATGAAAGTTAGCTGGGCAATGGCAACAGATCCATACAATGATGGCACAGAGCAAAGCTGTGTCCTGGGCGGAATGGCAGGTGATACAGCAGAAGGAGTCACAGACTATTAAAAGACACGTCTTCTAGCACCAGCCATTAATTCACTAGGTGCCTCTGGGTAATTTTCTAGATCATTCTCTCAAGTGGCAAAATGGAAAAATAGCTTCTGGCAATTGTATCATTAAAAAACAATTGCTTTTTTCATATGTTCTCTTTGGTACCTTGACTCTCATACCTAAAAACTTTGTCTCCTCAAGTAACGGAATGTGTAAAGTGAAAACTTCTCAGGTCTTTCCGTTGCACTCACTTCTATAAAGTCTTTGGAAATGTCATGTTGCTAGACCCTCTTTAAAGCAAAGCACATTTTGAAGCATGACAATGATGTATGTGCCCTGTGACCAGATCAGATGTATTGTGCTTTACTTTATCGGTGGTGGGAAAGACTCATCCATGTAATGTTATAAAATGCAGCTCAATGAATATTCAGATGCATTTATTAGAGCTTAGTGCCCATATATTCTGCTCCCACATTCTTCTGAATCCACCCCTTCCTCATCTTCAGTGCAAACTCCCAACAGAGGCCACCATATGTCTCGCCTGAATTGCCGGGTGACCTCCTCTCTTGCCGCACATCGTATTTTCCAAAGGTGGCTGCAACCAATCCCAGCCCACATGCCTTTCTTCAGTGAGACCCTGCTGCTCACCCATCAATAAATGGGGGTCTACTACTTGCCTCTTGAATCGGGGTGAGCTCTTTGACTGCTTTGGACAATGAAGGTAAAGGAAGCAATGCAATGAGGGCCCGGTTCCAAGTGGGGGACAGGTGAGGAACTCCTACTTCCTTTCTCAGAAGCAAGCTCTCAAGTAAGTGTAACTACCCTGAGACCAGCAGGCTGCGGGAAGCCCCAGCTACACAGACAGGTCCTAAAAATGAGCTTCCACATGGAGAAAGGGAAAGGCCCAGGAGACCTGGGGCATCCTGTGAGTGAAGAAACCATCTTGGCAGTGAATCCTCCAACTCAGCCACCCCAGTTGCTATTTTGTGTACCCAAGATCAACTGCCCAGTTAAATCCTTCCTGTAGTTCCTGACCCATAAAGTCCTGAGCAAACTAATATGGCACTTGTAACTTTGGGGTGTCGTTTGTTACACAGCAATAGATAACCAATACTTCATTGGGTTCCCTTCTTGCCCTCCGATGAACCATTTTCCTTATAGGACTCCTTAAAAATGTCAATCAGGGCTCAGCGCCTGTGGCTCAAGTGGCTAAAGGCGCCAGCCACATACACCTAAGGTGGTGGGTTCGAATCCAGCCCAGGCTGCCAAACAACAATGATGGCTGCAACCAAAAAATAGCCAGTTGTTGTGGCGGGCGCCTGTGGTCCCAGCTACTTGGGAGGCGGAGGCAGGAGACTCACTTGAGCCCAGGAGTTAGAGGTTGCTGTGAGCTGTGATGCCATGGCACTCTACCCAGGGGGAAAGCTTGAGGCCCTGTCTCAAAAAAAAAAAA
>CAUYQV010044361.1:0-18498 GCA_963574575.1 Galagoides demidoff | reverse complement strand
CCTGGGCTCAAGCAAGTCTCCTGCCTCTGCCTCCCAAGTAGCTGGGACCACAGGCGCCCGCCACAATGCCTGGCCATTTTTTGGTTGCAGCCATCATTGTTGTTTGGCGGGCCCGGGCTGGGGATTCGAACCCGCCACCTTAGGTGTACGTGACTGGCGCCTTAGCCGATTAAGCCACAGGCACCGAGCCTCTATTGTGTATTTTTAATGCTCCTGAATTGGCAATATATCCCTGCTACAAAATAACTCCTTTGGTGTTTAAGTGTGAACCTACTGGGAAAATTCTCATGATTTTTTTTGTCTGAAGTATATTTGTTTTATCTTCATAATTTGAGAAATGTTTTTACTAGACACAGAATTCTGGATTAACAATTACTTTCTTTTAGTACTTTAAGGGTGGTTTTCCATTGTCTTCGGAAGTCCATCATTTCCCTTGAGGATCTGCTGTCAGGTCTTTTACCGTTGTTCTTTTCATAGTAATGAGTCTTTTTTACCTCTGGCTAAAGTTAAGAATTTCTTTTTGCCCTTTCATTTCATCATTTTACAGTGATGGGCCTAGGTGTGTTTTCATTGCATTTATCCTTCCTGGGGTTCACAGTGATATTTCAACCTGTGGCTTGATTTCTTTTGTGAGTTTTGGAAAATTCTAGACTATCTTTTCTAATACTGATTCTGTGCCTTCTCCCTCTCCTTCTCTTTTCTCCAATTATGACTGCTAAATGTTTTTTACCCTGTCCCATATTTTTCTTATTTTCTTTTTTATTTTCCATTCTTTCCTCTCTTTGGCTTTAATCTGGGCATTTTCTACTGACCTATACCCGGATCACTAATTCTCTATTCTGCAGTGGCTAATTATTTATTAAGCACTAAAATCTAATTGCTATATTTCTTTTTTTTTAATTATGGAATTTACATTTGATTCTATTTAATGGGTTCCACGTCTCTGTGAAGTTCATCATTGTGTTATATGTATTATTGAAACATATTAATCATAGTTAGGTTTAATCTAAATTTGTTAACTCCAATATCTAGATTACCTAGAAGTCTGTTTCTATTGCCTGGACTCTTGGTACAAATGGTACTTTTGGACTGAATCCTGGACATTCTGTTATGAAAAACTATAGCGACTCTGGAAGGTCTTTGATTCTGTAGCTAGTTAGAATAAGGACAGGCTATTTTAACTGAGCAATTCTGACACTGGGTTTCAGTCTTTGTAAAATGTGGCCTATTTTTAGTTTTCCTTATATCTATGGGATTTCCAAAGGTAATTCCTAAAGCTCAGGGAATTTTCCAGGGCCAATGAAACTCAACTTTTATCTTTTTATACCATGAGACCACTTGAAAGCTCTTTTTAGCTCCTCAGCCTCTTGGCTCCCCACTTTCTGTTCCCCGTCTCCAGGCTACATAGCTGAGGACTTGGAAAATGCTCTGTGGGACAAACATGCTGGGTAGTTGGGCTCACTACTCATGCCTTCTTTCTGAGATCTTGGCACATCAAATCCCGGCTGCCTAAGAAGCACTTCACTCACATTTTTTCTTCCCATCCCTGGGAAATGGCTGAAAATCTCATGACTGCTTTCTCCTATGCTTCTCAAACATTCTGTGATGCATGAGAATTAGCAAATGCCTCTGGTGATGAGCTCAGAGTACAAAGCACACATCAGTGAATTTCATTATGAGTCTTAACCCTGAAAGTCCTTCCTGTTTGGTAGTTTTTCAGCACACACATTTGTCTATTGTACAGGTTTCCTAGTTGTTTTCAGTAGAGGGTGAAGATGCTGCTTACCCTAGAAGTGAATTTTGAGAATCACTGGTCTGAGAGAGAAAGTTAACCAGCTACATCTTGACAAATGCACAAGGAGAGCCCAATTTTGCCCCAAACAGTCAAAACAAGAACTTCTGCATGTGGGGTTAGGGAGAGAACAGACTAGAACCACCCAAGAAGAAAATGTTAGCCCCGGCAGAGAGAGTCACCACAGCATCAGGAAGGCAGAGTGGCTCTGAAACACCCGTGGCCATTCCAGTTTTCACAGACCTGGGAATTACCTGCTAATAACCAAAGCCCCAAGAGCAGTGGTCAGCCCTTTTATGAACTCTGTGGGTAGACTTGAATGTCAGGGACTGAGTTGGCCCTGAGGAATGCATCCTGTCACCAGTATCATTTAATGGCTAGGGTACATGTCTCAGAACAGAACAAGAAGACCCAGATAATGAAGAACCAAGTTGGAGCCTGAGCACGTCCAGACCCCAAATTACTCTGATAAAATGCTTTGCAGAGAAACTTCTCAGTGCATCCATGGTGAATGAATGAATGTGTGCATGGGTGGAGCACTGCCAGGTAAGGGCTCTACCAATGAGAAGAAATTGGGACTTAGCACTGGAATCATAGCTAAAAACACCTATCCATCATCCTACGTTTCTTTTCTACATTGTGAAGTGAGTCAGCTCTCAGTGAACCATGTGTGACTTACTCTGTAATGCAGACTTCTTTACCAGGTTTATGTTGTTAGAAGCACAGAGCCTCAGATGGTGTGGCAGGACCTACCCATCTTTGGTACCCTGGGTGACCTGGTGCCTGTGTACATCGAAAGCCTCAGTCCCAGAATCTCAGGACCCACAACAACCAAGACAAAGCGCTGACATGTGATGGCACACCTGGACTTTGCCCAGTTCCAGCCCCTTGCTCTAGTTCCAGAAGACGTCACCTCTGTCACAGGTGCAGCACCATGAGCTCACGGCTGTGCTTAAATGAACAGATTTCAATCCTAGGTTCATGAGAGCCACATTTCAGAGGTCAGGAGACCAAAAGCTTCCCTCAGCCCTACAGTGACAGCAATGAGAGACTTAAATCTCCAAAAAGGAACACTCGGGAAAGTACAGAGATGAGGCAGCCCCTTACACAGAGTCCAGGTGTGCTCAAAGCTAGAAGGGATTTTTAACCAAATACACATCAGGGCACCTTTAGATCACTCACAGAAGCATGCCCTCTATAGTTAAATCAACTCCAGGAGTTTAAATGCCTTCCCAAAGATGCTAATTTTTTGCAGCATCCACATAGCAAGAGTTGCAGGACTCTTTGTCCTTGTGAACTACTCACTGTGGTTTCCTCAAGAAGAGGAGAGATTGAGCATCTGATTCCGCATGTCTCCAAATGACCACATCTCCCCCCAGGGAAGCACAGAAAACCTCATGGCCCCTGTGAGGCCTCCCTTTGCAACTCTGGCTCCCGGGACTTGGGATCTTAGTAGTTGGGCACCCTGTCCACTGTCACTGTCACTGGCGTTTTCCTCTTCAGTGAGCCTGGCTCCCGGTCTCCTGGAATAAAGTGCCTCTTTCCCCAGGTCAGTGGGCCAGGAGGCCTGCTGCTCCTAGGTTCTCTCCAGAAATAATCTCTTATACTTTTCCTTGGGGAGATAGGCAGCTTCTGCTGTGGTGGAGCCCTACCTCTCCCTCTGCCCCAGGCCACCCTAGTTGTTCAATCAGACATTGCTCACAGCTGGCTGGATGCACCCCCATGGTCACACAGTCCACGACATCTGTCTCTGTGCCACCCCCTCAGTCCTATGCTCTGTGATTCATGCCTTGGCTGCTATACACAGAAGCCCTCCTAAGTCTGCTGCTACTGAGCATCTGCACTTGGTGACACTGCATCCAGCTGTGACCTGTCTGCTTTCTCACACACATCTGCTACCCCCAAATCCATGTCCTTCAGGCAAAGCAAAGACTTTCCCATGGGGTCAGTGAAACCCTTTAGGCTTTGCAGGAACCTGGTCCCTACTGCACCTCAACTCTGAGGCCAGTGTAAACATGGCCATGGGCAACCGTGGAAACAGGTGCATCTGTCCATCTCAGAGCAGCCAGTACCACTCAATGCTCAGATCCTGTGAAATTGAGTTCTTGATTTTGTTGCATTTGAATTGACTTAAATTTAAGGAACTGATGTAGCCACTGGCCCCATGCTGGCAGCACACTCAGAACAAGGGAACCCTGGGGTTGGAGTCATGGAGGGTCCAGGACCACTGTGGCCCAACACCATGGCCTCCACCCCTGCCACCACCTCTGAGACTCAGGTTTGCTCCCTGTGAAATACTAAAGAGCTACATCATTTTATGGGGAAGAGAAAAATTTCATTTGAGTCTTTAAAAGGCTAAAAGCGGCGAGCCCAGAAAACACTTTCACAGTTAGACATACTTCGTAAGTGGCCAAATAGACTTTAAAAATATTTGTAAGAATATGTTTCCTGCTGGAGATCCCACATGATGTTTTTCACCTCTGAAAGCCCATTCACGCCTCTGTTCCAAGTCACTGATAACTTGGCTTCTCAGAAGGTGATTTTGACAGCACCAGGTGGCATGGCCCCAAGGGATGACCAGAGCCACTGTGTCCTGGGACCAATGCATGGGACACTGAGGGAACCCCAGGTGTCTCACCTAAAATTGGAGGCAATGGCACCCAGCTCAAGGTGGCTCCAAGGCCTGGTTCAGACTGAAAATAGGAATAACAAGTTCAAGGACATCATGCAGATGATGAATAAGTGACAGACCTCTTTGCCCTGGACAGCCAACTTTGGTCCAGGTGCTCTCCAAGGACTTGACTTTGGTCAGCTTGCCCTGCCCATCCAATGGTGACACCCTATGTCCCTGAGGACACTTGATCGTCACCCCTTGTCATTTACTCCATATAGCCTTTAGGGACACACAGTCACTGACTGGATCTGTCAGGTTCCTGCAGACACAGAACAATGGGATGTGGATGTGTCCCTACACACAGACATGTACACACAGACACACACACACTGAGATGCACGTGCATGTACACATGCATGCACAGACATGCACAGACACAGAGGTACACATATACACATAGACACAAACAGATACACACAGGAATGCGCATGCACATACATGCACACAGAGATGAGCATGCACTTACATGGGTGCATACACATGTACAGGCAGATGCACATACACTCAGTCACACACAGACACACAGAGATGCACACATGCATGCACACATATGCACGCACAGACATACACATAGACACACAGAGATACACAGAGATGCACATGTGCACACATGTGTGCATATACATGCACATATAAACACACATATGCACAATGCATGCACACATGCACACACATGTACACAAACACGCATGCACATGTGCACAAACATGGCACCAGAGAGACTTGGGGAACTGGTCACGTGATTATCTAGACTGGCAGGCCAGATGCTGGGAGAATTGGGCTCTAGGCTGGACACCTAGGAACAGCCCCAGCTGCACTTCAAGCCCAGCCATTTCCAGGGGCAGAATCCCCCCTTTAGGAGGTCTCAGTCTTGTCTTAAGACCTTCAAAAAAGGGGGGCACTCCCAGAGAGCTGTGTCTCTGTTGGACTCTCAGCCTCCTGAATTCATGTCCATCTCACCTAGACAGTAACTCACACCCATACTGGCCCAGCCAAGGGCCAACTAGGTGGACACAGAATTAGCCATCGTATCTCCCTACACTGTTACCCTGTTTAGCAGTTGGGCACTTGCAGGGGAGGCCACAGTCTACAGGTGGATGGAGCCCAGGCTGACCCAGCTGCTGTAGCTCTGGTTGAGGTCCCAATCTCTGTCCTGCAGTGCCCCTCCTTTGCTCAGCTCAGAATGGCAGCCACTCTGCCCTTCAGAGTCCAAGCTCAGGCAAGTGTCCACAGCACATGTGGCCACAGTCCACATGTGCGGGGAGGCCAAGAGCTCCCCCAGGCCACATCCCCACCTCCAAGCCCTTAGTCCCGACTTGCCTACACAGGCCTGCAGGCCTTCCCGGGAGCCAGTGTGGGAACATGGCAGCAGACACCATCATGGTGGCCACATGGAAGCCATGAGGTGGACACAGCAGGCACAGCAAAGAAAAGGGGTTTCGAGGTTTTTGTCTAGAGGTAAAGACCTTGGGTTGGACAGAGAACAGGATTGGAGACCTTCCCACCCTGGATGTGTGTGAGCCATTCTCACCATTGGAGCCGATGGCATCTGCAGAGTGGGCAAGCACAGAGTTGGGGGAGAGCCTGGAAAACATGCAGTAGGTGTCACTGTGAGATGGACTCCAACACTGTCAGGCAAGACACAATAGCTGGGATGTGGGGTGTTCGGGATGTAGGAACAGCTTCCCCTCACCCTGCACCACTGGAAAGGACAGGATCCGGGAAGGGCCTGAGGAATGCCAGAGTGCAGAGGCCATTCTCCATGTTGTGTGGAGGGCTCTGCAGCTGCAGGGTTAAGACCCCCATTAAGGACAGATTGCCCTCTAGGAGGTTGGGGCCCACCCCACTGAGGCCAGGCTCTCTGAGTCCACACGCAGGATTTCCATCCCTTCCCCAACCTTCCCCTGCCCAGGTACAGGCAGAGAGGATGTGGCCCCTACTGGCCTCCTGCTGGCTGGTGCCCCAACCAACCACATCCCTGTCCTCCCGTGGTGGCCAAGGGACCCTGAAAGCCAGTCAGCCCCTCCCAGGCTCAGCAATCCCAGGACATTTGTCCATGTTACTGCCAAGTGATAGTGCAGCCCTGTGTCTGGGATGTGAGGCTGTGGCCTTCTCAGGGCCCCACCACACAAGCAGCTAGGTCTGCTTTGTGTGGACTTTCCCTGTACACAGGATGGTCCTCCAAGAGCAGGCAAGACACTGGGACTGGCCCTTGGACAGCAAGGAGGTGGGAGGCATGGGTGCCTGCCCTGCTGCTGGGGTGCGGGTCTTGTACCAGCCGGGCAGTGACCTCCTGTCTGGGCCAGCAGCATGCAAATGCTGGCTGGACTCCTTCTCTGGCACTGTGCAGCTCTGCCCACCTGACAGAGAAGAGCTGAAAAGCCAGAGGTGTATTCACAATGGGGTTACCTGGGTCCTGTCCCTGCTCACACTTGAGTGCCATGAAAACTTTGCCACTTCTGACCAATGAACAGGAGCTGCAATGACAGGCTGTCTTGCAGATAAAACCTGGCAGAAGTGGGGGGCAGGCAGTAGGTAGGTTTGGGCAGAGTGGACAATCATGGGGTGTTCACAGGGGGCTTGATTGTCACTAAGGGCAGCTCCAGAGCCACTCTGCCCCTTGCTGACCCAATCTAAGATGAGTGTTGGGAACAGTGACTCCCATTTGCCCTGCTTCTATGATGTTGCTCTCAGGTGTGGTCACAGGAGTCAGAGTGCCCATCTGTAAGCGTAAGGACACAAAATCACATCCAGCAAGAAACAGGGCAGGGGTTAAGGACATTTGTCTTGGATGGTGTAGTACAGGGAGAGGTGTCCAAATGTCTTCACGGCTGCTTCCAGGGGCTCAGCATACAGTTGAGCTGCCTCTTCCCTGGGGAGCTTGGCCCCCTGCCCCCAGGGCTGGGGAAGGGACCAGCCATCCTGGCCCTCCCACGCCAGCCCCCAGACATGCCACACCTGTCCCTCTCTCTTATCAGGTGTCCAGCAGTATGCAGCGCGGAGCTTTCCTCACACTTGCTGCATCTTCAACCTGCTCTGCAGCCTGGAAGAATACCCTGCTTGCAGTCATCCTGGACACAAACTGCCACTTACCAGTGTCCTGACATTCCCTCTCCTGGGGCGCAGGTTGTGATTTTTGCTTCTAATTAGGAGAACATGGCAAAATGACACGGTATCATCACTAGTATCAAGTTGCAAGCAGCCTGTGGTTTCTGTCCCAGGGTTGACCCTGCTTACTGGCTCTAAAGGGAACAGCTGCCCCAGAGGCCCACACGACAGGAGCAGAAAGAGCTGAAGGGCACATTGGCCACCAAGGCAGAGAGCAGGGCTCAGACAGTTCATCCTACGGCATAGCCTCCCTGTGAGACTTTGCCCATCCAAGGCTCCGAGCTGCACTGCCCTGGCTTCTGGACACACTGAATGTGATGTAAAATACATGTGCTGTGTTAAGCCTTTACACTTTGGGACAGTTTATTACACAAAAATAGACAAAGGGCCGCAGACCTTCCTGGACCTACTGGGGATGCTGCTCCAATGGGGGAGTCATCCCAGTGTGGCAGGCTGCCTCTGAGGTCCCTGCTGCTGCCTTTCCCCATCCTGGAAATGGCTCTCTCAGAAGACCAGGAGAAGATGACCATCACAGGGGATTTGAGGGAAAAAAGCAGCTCGATGGAGCCGGGGCCCAGAAGCAGGAGAGCAGTGGGTGGGAAAATGGACGTTTCAGAGTCACAGGGCCCTGGCAAGCTGTCCTCCCCTCCTGCCCCTGGACTGATACTGAATGCCACAGGAGGAGCAGGGGAGCTCCCTCTCACACTGCAGTTGGGCATGGCAGGTAATCTGCTACCAGCAACAAGGCACGGACTGTGTCACCCAGCAGGCAGGGTGTGACAACAGAGAGCAGCTCCCTCAACTGGAGAGAACCATCGCTGGTGGGAAGCCAGAGGAGCAGGGTCTCACTTGGACCAGACTGAAAGGAAGCCATGATTGCCCAGGGCACACCTGACTCCCTCATCACAGCCACTATGCATCAGGGGTGGGACCTGGATGCCCATATGGCTGCAGCCACTGTCACCACTACACATGGAATTCAAAGTATGCATACTCGTGCAGAGAAAGTCATATCTAAACAATTGCCTTTCCAGAAAACTGCTAAAAGGTGACAGCAGAGCCTCTTCCTCCCCTCTGAATGGCGGGCAGGACTGTTGTGGGCATAAGGGAGCCCTTCAGGCATGATCTGAGGTTCTCCCTCTGCCCCAGCTAGAGGGGACAGAACAAAGGCTGAGTGAACCAGTCCGCCATACCAACCATGGAGTGCACAATTTCAGTGTCAAATGGGTTCAAGTTGTTCAGGCAGTAGTTCTCACAGGCTTTTTCAAGACAAAGAATATAGTTTGGGGTTGTGGTTGGGAAGCTCCTAGGAAGCTGCAGTGACACAGGTGAGCACCACGCCCTTGCAGATTTGGGGGCTGCAGTCCCCCCACCCATCAGATGCCACGCAGCTCACCACTGGGGCACAATTCCCCATGGATTCACACTTTCTTTGCATCCCATGAACTGAGACACTGACTTCCTTTAGGTTCAGGGCTGCCTTTTCTAGCATCCTTGAAAGCAAACAACCTTGGAACAGAGAGGGTGCCTTCCTCAGGGCCACTGTGCTGAGGCAAACTCTTGGCATGCAGGTGCCTCTGGCCCTGTCATGTGCAGGTAAAAGTGGGCTATGTGAGTCCTCTTGCTGATACATCTGCTGAGACCAACAAACTGTCCACCTCCCACAGGCCAGTCTTATGTCTCCTCTCAGTATCTGTGAAACTGTGGCTAGTTTGTTAGATCATGAGCAGGTAATGCCCAGGGGACCTCCTCCCTCTGCAGCCAGGCCACCCACCATAGTTTGGATATGAGGGCTCTGCCTGGACTCCAGGGTCCTACCTGGCTCCCAGAGCTCATACCTTAACCCTCATTTCCTCACTTGTTAATAATGATGAGTTATTGATGGAAGTATCCAGACCTGGGGTGCCATGCATCTTTTCTGTTTGTTTGACTATAACAGTGGTTCTTAACCTTCCTAATGCCACAATGTATTTTTATTGTTAAAAAGCAATCACAACCCACAGGTTGAGAACTGCTGAACTATAAGGAGCTAGATTTCTGGTCTCAGTATCCCAAGCCCTACACCTGCCACAAACCTGCCTTTGCCACCACCAGGCCCTGTCCAGGACCCTTGCTCCCACTTGCAGCTCTGCCTGATCCATCCAGAGCCAGGTGGACCCAGCCCTGCACCTGGTGCCCACCCTGCCTGCATGGCTGGTCCTGGTGGCCCCCATCCACCCTTTGGCCCAGGTCCATCCCTTGGCCAGGTGTGTATCCCATCCTGGATTAGAAGTACAAGCTTGTAGGAGGTGGGTGAACCTTGATTGCAGGATAGCCTTGAGCAACCTCTGCAGTAGCCTTTTATTGAGACAGTACAAGACAGGTGAGGGGAGTATTAAACAATGACTATGTACCTAAGGATTGCCATGGGCTCCGGCTCTTTCTCCGTAAGGAGCACCTTCAGACGAATTGCCCGAGAGTCCACCTCCTAGCTGCAAATCATCTTGCTGAGAGGTCACCTGGCTCTTGGCATCCTCCACATTTCCCCCCTCTAGCGTATTATAGACATTTCTGGATAGGCAAGGGAGAAAATCTGTTGTTGGTTATTTCAGCCATTTTCCTCACTGAGGGGCTTTCCTTCCTGCTAAGTAAAAGAAACAAAAGGGCATATAAGTATAACAGAAATACACCAACAGAACTAATCTGGGTATAAGGGAAACTATTTTAGCCAAACTGGGCATAAGGGAAAACATGTCCCCTTTGTGCTAATCACCACCCAACTATGTGCTATGCTGACCCATAGGGCCCATGATGTTTCCATGGGAAGTATTAACCACCACCTGAAGTTGTGTTAGGTGGAGAAAGGGCTGTACAGAACTCAGACACTTTCCATAGAGCAGTATAACCTTAAGTAAAGATCAGGTGTCCAGGTGAAACAGATATAAATCCAAAAAATGAAATTCTCTTACCTTGGCTGATACCAGTATAACTATTACCTTGAAGCCTGCTATTTGAGGTCTTTGTTGTCATAACCTTCAAAGGTTTAGAAGATGCATACTAAGCTTACCTGGGGCTTATTATTCAGCCCCAAATAATGAAATCCTGTATCAATCTTCCCACTCTGCATAGAAGCTCCAACTGCCTCTTGGGGAAACAGGATGCTGACTGCTCTTAATTGCTTCCTGCTGGAAGTGATGATGGACAGTGATATGGGAGAGGCAGCTAGAGATCCCACAGAGGAGATTGATCCAGGGTTTCTCTATTATGAAATTACTTAGGCTCCAAATATCAGGGTCCTGTGAATAAAAGAAAAGTTAGTGAAAACAAATATATTAACATGCTGGCAAGGTTTCCTGCTTTTGTTGAGGCTTAATCCAGTGGGCTGGTAACCACTGCTTCTCTGGATGTTCTGTAATAATTGGGCAAAACCTCGACCCCAATGCAGTACATAACCAGGCTTCCACTCTGACATGTCAGGTTTTCTTTTTTCTTTCTTTCTTTCTTTCTTTTTTTTTTTTTTACTTTAAAGATTTTATTTTCTTTTTCAAGGTAGGAAGGCTGCCACATGAGAAATTTCACCAAGATCTAATAATTGATTCCTCCAAGAAATGAGTACAACCTTTTGAACTCAAGCTGCATGGACAATAAACCTTCTGGAACTGCTTTCAGCCAGAATGCATTGCTTTCAGGAGAACAAAGGGTACAGTCAGTCTTCATTTCAAGAGACCTTCTCTTATATTCCAATTCCAGTTAAGAAATTATTAATCAGCATACTGCATCAAACAGCTCCCTGAGCTATAGAAGTTCCGACCAGTCCCTTCCCACAGCCAGATTCATCTTGGTTCATTCAAAGTCTACCTTTTGCCCAACACAAACCTACAATGAAAACAGAGATAAACTTCCATCAGCTAGACACCCAAGGGAATGGGGACCAGGGGAACTGCTAAGGTTTTCTGTAAAAAAATAGGTTGTTATATTGGAGAGGATAATGAATGAGTGAGAGATGTCCAATGGCATTCTGCAGCTGTCTTTCCATCATTGCTGAGATTCAGAAAATTGAGAGTGAAAAGAGCTCCAGTGAGCATGTACTTAGGACTTATTCAAGGGGAGGATATCCTTTCCCCCTCTCTGTTTATCTAACATCTTTCAATGTTTTATGATGTCGCTCAATAATGGCTTCTCTTTGAGAATTGTAAGGAATACCATGAGATAAATGAATATTCCAAAAAGATATGAAGGTATTTAATTTGTGAGTAGAATAAGAAGGTGCATGATCAGTTTTAATAGATTTAGGGAGATCTATAATATTAAAGCACTCTAACAAATGTTGAATGATATGGTGAGTCCTTTCTCCCGGTAAAGTGGTAGCCCAAGAGAAATGAGAGAAAGTATCTATAGAATGATGAACATGTTTCCATCTATCAAAGGATGAGACAATGGTCACATCCATCTGCTATATCTGATTTGTTGCTTCTCCTCTAGGGTTGGTTCCCTCTGGAAAGGGAAGTAAGTGTATCATTGAACAAGAAGGGCAGTTAGAAAGAATCTGCTGAGACCAAGTTCTTGTAACTTGAAATTTCTTATGGAGCAGTTTTGCATTAACGTGTATGTAAGAGTGAAAGGTAGAAGCTTTTTGAACAGTACCAATAAGGGCCTGATCTATTTTTGCATTCAGTGAGGTCATTGGACCTGGTAGTATGGTGTATGCTGTTATATGAGTTATATAGATAGGGTTAGTATGATGCCTTATAAGTGCCTTAATAGATTGAAAAAGAAAATAAATCTCATCAGTGGAAGTGATGATTGCTGTTTCTATCTTTCTAACAGCTATGCAGGCATACTGAGAGCAGCACTCACTTGCCCAGTGGGGTGCTTTCTTACACCTGGGACACAATCCAGGGGGTTTCCATTGGCTATAAGTCTTTTGGTAGTTGTTTTTGCTATAGGTCTTTCCTTTCTAACACTTTTCTCCTATGTCCTAATTTTCTGCAGTTATAGCATTTAGGATGGTACAAACTAACCCCTTATTTTAAAGTGGCAACAAGTAAATTAGCCTTGTGGGATTCTGTTTTTATGTCAGCACATGCCCCAATATATTCCTCTAAGGGACGGTTTTGTGCTCTCAAAGGTTGCAGAACGATTGATAATCAAAGCTAGCATTCTCAAATGCTAAAGTTTGGAAAATCAGGTCTTTGAGCTCTGGCTGGGCAACAGCCTTATCGACTGCAGTTTTTACTCAGGCTAGAAAGTTGGTATAAGGTTCATTCCCTGACTGCATTATCTTAATAAAAGATTTAGAAATATTTCCAGGAGCCTGAACCTTTTCCCAGGCCCTAAGACAACATAGCCTTGTCTAGACTATGGCTATGTCACCATAATGAAGTTGATTGGAAATCTCCAGCCACTGACCAGACCCTGTGTGCTGTTCTGATGTTATAGGGACTCCTCTCTGCTGGTTTTGGTGACTCATAAGGTCAGCCTCCTCCTTCCACCAGTTTTTGAACTGTAAATACTGTCCAGACTCATGAACAGTTCTGGCTATCATGTCCCAGTCATAAGGAATGAGCCACTGCTCTTGTGCAAGCCCCTGTAACAGACCTCTAGAAAATGGGGATTGCATACCATACTGTGCTACAGCTTGTTTCAAATCTTTCAGAACCGCAAGGGTGATCATATGGTGATCAAAACGTTGACCCCCTTGAGGGTGTTGCAGATCAGGAGGAATATCAGTGACCATAACTGGAAAAAGCCCCAAAGTGTCTTCCCACTTAAAGTCACCAGTTTTATGCCCTTCTAACACAGCCTTCATAACAGAAGTCACAGGTGGTTCATTTACATAGGGAGGCACTGAGGGCAATATTGGGTACTCTAAGTTGGCATTTCTGATAGTAAGACTATTTAACCAACCTTCCAATTGTTTGATCTGAGCAGCCATAATGGCCACAGAGGTAATTCCTTGCTTATTTGTTTCTGTATCATATGCTCTTGATTCCTAGATCTCCTCAGGTCCAGATTCCCACTGAACCTCACTATTCTCCACACTTTCAAATTCTTCTTGAACATTGCCTTCTTCCTCAGTTTCTAATTCTTGCAACTCCCCAAACAGGAAGTTACCCATTGTTTTCTCTAAATGCCTTTGCTTATTTATCAAAGACCTCACTTATTCTGAGCGAGATTCCCTAGATTCTAGATTGACCAAGAGTCCCACTTGCCCTGAGTGGAGTTTCCCTTTGGACTTCCTCCTACTGTTTGCCAAAGACCTCACTTACTTCTGAGTGTCACTTTCCCCTTTGGTCCACATTCCTGGTGTCCTTTTGTGTCCTGCTGGATCCTGCTGGATATGCCAGATGTCACAGCTGCTAGACCCCCTATAGCCCTGGGCTCTATCACCTGAGGAAGGAACCAGGCTTGACACAGATTAGAAGTACTAGCTTGCAGGAGGTGGGCTAACCTTTTTTGCAGGGTAACCCCGAACAACCTCCACAGTAGCCTTTTACTGAGACAGTACAAGATATGTGAGGGGAGTATTAGACAATGACTATGTGCCTAAGAATCACCATGGGCTTGGGCTCTTTCTCTGCAAGGAGCACCTGTGAACGAATTGCCTGAGGGTCCACTCCCCAGCTGCAAATCATCTTTCTCAGAGGTCATCTGGCTCTTGGTATCCTCTATAGATGCCTGCTTACCCAGTGTGGCAAAACTCGTCTCACCCTATGCTTCTGAGGGCCAAGGATGTAAGACGTCTCAGTCCCTGCCTTTAGGCTGCTCAGTCACTAGATTACTTGCCCAAGGTCTCCTACCCAATCCTTGCTCTGCAATTCTGAGGGCAGAGCTTGACCAGGCAGTTCTCCCACAATGACTCTGCATGGCTCATACCCAAACACTATTAGCTCCTTCTGCCTTAGCAGTGGAGTCTGGGTCCCTAGACAATGCTTAAAGTCCTCCACACTATCACCCAATTTCTCCCAAGGTAGTTCAACTGAGTGCCAAGTCCAAAGAAATCAACAAAACAGCTCACAGGTAAGGCCTTTCCAGTTTGCAATCTCACTGCTGCTGTACTTATAGCTGCCGGTGGGATTAGATCAAATGAACACACACAACCACTTGCCAGTTCTCTACTTCTTTTGACCTCCTCATAGGGTCCAGAAGTCTCTCACTGAGTCCCCGTGTCCCCAAAGAGATGTTTCTGGGCAGATCCCACTAGCCAGAGCTGCCTGGAGTACTCTCTCCACAGTCTCACCATGCCCAGTTACAAGGAAGCTGTTACTCGGCTGCCACTTTGCTCCTCCCCTCACTTTTATTTTCTTTTTTTTATCCCTTTGTATTCTCTCTCACTTTCACTGTCTCTCCTACACATTCAGGGAAACAACTCTAATAACAAATGTGCAAACTACAAGTTATCCCTGAAATTATAGTCTTATAAATATTAATGGATGAATTGTGGAGTGTGTGAATAATATCTGAATAAATATGTTACTTTTTAATCTATAGGCTATTATCTGTTATGAAAATTGGGATAAAACTTCATCAAAACAAAAGTATAATAGAGCACCATAGCTCACACCTATAATCCTAGGATTTTAAGACGCCCGGGAAAGAGGGTCACTATAAGTGAGGGGATCCAGAGCAGACTGAAAAACTTAGTGAGACCCCACTAGTCCAAAAAAAATGCAAAACTTAGCCAGCAGTGATGGTATGTGCCTATACTCCCATCTTCTGAGGTGGATCAAGGCAGGAATGTTACCCGAGGTAAGCAGATTACATTGTCTACTGCTATGACTGTACCACTGTATTTTTCTTGAGCAAAGTGGGGAAACACAGTCTCAAATATATAAGTGATAGACTCTATATGTGCATGGAAAGTCCAATAGCATACAAAGTATTATATATATGTTCACCAAATTTGATTTCAAACCAGGAAATTGAGTCTAGTTCAATAAGAGAAAGGCAACTTATAGAACACACTACATTAATAGAACAAAGAAGAAAACAAAAATGATCATGTCAAGAGACATCAAAAAGGCATTTTATTGATGTAAGATATCCTGAAGATGAAATCATTTAAGAAACAAAGACTACAAAGGAACTACTTCAGTAGTGTAAATGGGATCTACAGATGATGGGAGAGGAATAATGTGCTATGTTCATATGATGGAATAGTTTTTAAAAATCAATGAAGTGTGTACTTATGTTACAATATGAATAAACCTGAAAACCATCATGATAAGGGAAAAGGGCCACATACAAAAGACCCCATATACTATGATTGAACGTATAAGAAAACATCAAGTCAAGGCTAATCAACACATGCTAGGAGTAGAGGGGAGGTGGGTGAGAGTGGTGAAGATGGAAGTGACTGCTAGTAGGTATTGACATTCTCTAGGTGGAGGAAGAAAAAAAAAGTTCTGAAATTTGATTGTGATAATAGCTATACAATTCTGTGAATATACTAAGAAACAGAATTTTACACTTGAAAAGGGTGAACTACATATTTATTTTTTTCTTTTTTTTTTCTTTCTTCTTCTTCTTCTTTTTTTTTTTTTTTTTTTGATACAGAAACTTACTATGTCACCCACAATAGAGTACTGTGGCATCGCAGCTCACTGCAACATCAAACTCCACGGCTTCAGTGTTTCTCTTGCATCAGCTCCACAAGTAGCTTGGACCACAGGCACCTGCACAATGCCTGGCTATTTTGTTGTTGTTGTAGTGGTCATTGTTGGTTAGCTGGACCAGGCTGTGTTCATACCCACCAGCCTTAGTCTATGCAGTTGTCACTTAAACCACTGTGCTATGGGTGTGGAGCTGGTAAATCACATATTTCACTAAAGCTACTTAGTTTTTCAAAACTAAGTGCTCTAAATGCTCACAGCATAAAAATTACCCAGGTAGTGAGAGTGCCTGAAGATACAGTCAATGCTATTCCTGCATTCACACTCATGCTACCATGAATTGACATGGAAGGCACATTGGTTCAAACTTTTGAAGTTGGGATTGTTTTCTTCTTTGAGACAGAGTCTAGCTCCTTCACCCTGGGTATAGTACCCTGATATCATTATAGCTAACAACAATCTAAAAATCCTGGCCTTAACAGATCTTATTCCCTCAGCCTCCTGAGTATCCAGGAGTATAGTTGCCCACACCCCAACAATGCCAGTTACTTTTTTCCACCCACTTCTGCTTCTCAGAATGTTAGGATTACAGATGGGAGCCATGCCTACAGGAGATTTAGGATTAGAGTTGTTAGTCACAACTCCAGTCCTTGAAATTGCGATATATATTTGTTTTAACTTTTTTAGTGTTTACTTCATTTTCATTTTATTTTACTTTATTGTTTTTATTAAATCATAACTGTGTTCATTTATACATATATGCAGTTTATTATACTGATTTGATATAAAATGGGAAGTGCTTACACTGAACTGATTAAAAGAGCCATCACATTATACTATATTCTTTATAGTTTTTTAAATGTTCTAATGCATCATGTACATTAGGTGAGGTCCCCCATAAAACCCTCCAGCTCTCTTATCCTCTCCCCTCCCTCTCTTCTTCCCTTCTACTTTCTGGTCTATAGTTATGTTTTACCATTTGTATGAATGTATAGATGATTCTATAATGAATTCATAGTAGTGTTGACTATATTGGATACTTTTTGTTCCGTTCTTGAGATTGTTTACAAAGAAGAATCTGTTCTAACTCCATTCAGTTAAATGTAAAAATTGTGAAATCTCCATCTTTTTTTGGCTGCATAATATTCCATGGTGTACATATACCACCATTTGTTAATCCATTCATGGGTCGATGGGCACTTGGGCTGTTTCCATGTCTTTGAAAAGATGAATTGGACTGCAATAAACATCCTTGTGGAAATGTCATTGTTGTAAAATGATTTTTTTTTTCAGTTTTTGGCCAGCGTTGGGTTTGAACCCATCACCTCTGCCATATGGGCCTGGCGCCCTACTCCTTTGAGCCACAGGTGCCACCCTGTAAAATGATTTTTGTTCATGTGGGTATCCACCTAATAGAGGAATTGCAGGATTGAATGGTAGGTCTACTTTTAGCTCCTTCAGTATTCCCTAAACTTATTTCCAAAAAGGTTGTATAAGCTTGCATTCCCACTAGCAGTTTTAAAGTGTTTCCTTCTCTCCTCATCCACTCCAACATTTCTGATTTGGGGATTTGTGATGTGTGCTCATCTTACTAGAATTAGGTGATATCTCAGCCGCGACCCCGCCCCTGCCCGAGCAGGCTGCTGCTTTCCAACCGCTGAGACGTGGCTCAGCGCAGAGCTGCTCGGGGAGGGAGTGCAATTCAGTAATTCGGTGCCTGTGGGCTGAAAACACCGATCC
Source organism: Galagoides demidoff (assembly GCA_963574575.1). NCBI lineage: Eukaryota > Metazoa > Chordata > Mammalia > Primates > Galagidae > Galagoides > Galagoides demidoff. The sequence continues at coordinate 593 of CAUYQV010044361.1, read as the reverse complement.
CTTTTGCCCGCTACCTCCGGAAACCTCCCCAACCCTGTGAGAGCAGCAGCTGCCGCTCCTGCTGCTGTGGGAGCTGGCAACCTTCCTTTTTGTCCTCTTTGTGGCCAGGCCCAAAAGGGGACTGTGAAAGGACCGGCTGTGAGGAGATGCACCCCTGAGTCAACTCTCCTGGTGGTTTCAGGTGAGAGTGGGCTTATTGGATCCCTTCCGCGTGGCGTCCTTGCACGAATAAGCAGCTCAGGGCGAGCAGCAAAGAGGTGAATTGCTGGATTTGAAGTGCAGCCCAGAACTACGGTGTCAGCCAGAAAAAAACTCAGGGGAGCAGTTGAAACGGCTCAATCTGCGACCTGGCCGCCGGTCCGCAGCTCGCGCCCTGAGGCGCCAGGTCACGGCTTGCATCCTGAGCAACAGAAACCAGTCCTTCCCCCATGAAAGGCTCCTGTACCCAATTCGTGGGGAATTTGTGTGTCTCGCAGAGAGTGCAGTGAGGCATGGACTCCCAAGCTGAATTTAGCAGCCAGAAACGGGAGACATTTGGACCCGGTTTAGGGTGCCAGAGACCCAGGCATTTGGACAGAAACTTGAGGGGAAGG
>CAUYQV010044358.1:0-10115 GCA_963574575.1 Galagoides demidoff | reverse complement strand
TTATTATACTAAAACAAAAGGGAAGAATCATGCATTTATTCTGTTTCCTGTATGTTCTGTACAACCAGTAACCAAATAGTACATGAGGGGATGTATCCTAGACAACAAATAAAATAGAAATGAAAACTTACAATGTAGATTAAAAGAAAAGAAATAACAGAGTAAGAAAACCTCTATCTTGCAATTCCACAAAAGCCTAATGGATCTGGGCATTGAACGTCTATTGTTACTAACATCACACAAAAAAGACAGAAGTAGACATATGCTTCTTGATGAAAGAACATGATATAACCAATAGTCTTATCAAAACAACTAACTGAGCAGTGCCTGTGGCTCAAAGGAGTAGGCGCTGGGCCCCATATGCTAGTGGGTTCAAACCCAGCCCTGGCAAAAAAAACTAACCAACTAACCAACTAATTGTGGTCAGGCCCTGTACGTACATACCAATTTGCAGGAAATACAGAGGACAAAGAAACATGTGAACTACACCAGGAGACTAACATAATCAGTAAGAGCCAGACTGTGGGAAACTCTATAGGTTAAGGGATGGGGGAGCTTCAATAATTAAATTATAAGGGAGAAACAGGGAATGGAGAGAGAACTTACAGATGGAAAGACACAGCAAATGAAATGAATAATCCTAAACCATAGGTTTTAAAGATACACATTTGGATGATAAACTATAAAAGAAAAACAATGAGAAACTTCTTATTTGGGGGAGAAGTGATGGGTGTGTGGTTAGTTTGGGACACACAAGGTTTCTGCAGGAAACTGGCAGTTTTACTCTCAGACTGTGTAGTAGTTAACAAGAGTGTTTGTGTTAGTTGTGTGTGATATATACTTCCTTTATATAGTTTTCTGTGTCTATATTTTATGTTCAATTAAACAATAAGAAAAAAATTGCTGAAGAAACTTTCTGTTAAACATGGTATATTAGACATAAGCATATCTCACTGCTCTTTCTTAAAACTTCATTAAGATATCGGTAAATAAATATTAAAAAGACATAAAAAATGCCAAACTCAAAGAAAACGAGACAAAAGACGTCAACAAATCTGATCTCATATTATAGTAACACGTTAACACAGTCATTAAAAGGAAAAAAAATGTCCATTTCCTTCTCACATAGGAAAACACAGAAACTTGGCAAAAGATCCTCTTGATTATTTTAAAAATTCATACTTGAGTTACCAGCAAGTAGAGATCTTGCCTTTTAAATAATACATTTTAAAATATGAAAACCAGAGTTAATTGGATCAACTGTCCTTTAATAATAATATGCATCTCTGAAAGATTTTTCTTAATGCTCAGATTTAGGTAAATCACACAACTGGACCTGAGTATCTTTGCTAAGTATCAAAATTTCAGAGAGCTTACAGACCAAAAAATAAAAAGTATTATTATCTTAGAGTCCATACGTTTCATTTTTAAAAACTACATTGACATGAACTCTCCAGAGAGAAAAGTAAAAAAAATCTGATGAAGATGCTATAATTCATTTTTTAAACTTTAAAATAACTTGAAAAACAATGAAAAGTCAAAACATTTTCTTCCACAATGTGTTTTGCTCAGTTATCACATCACGAGTGAAAATATAATACCTTAGTGAGGAAAAGGGATAATAGCTTGACTTCTGGTGCCTTCTTAATTGAAACAATATGACCCTGCATTTTTTTACCAACAAGCAGAAAAATGAAGTAACTTTAAAAATAACATGTGAAAATGTGTCTTCTATTTTTAGACCCTTCACATCTGTTTGCTGCACTGAGAATAGTGAGTCAGCATTTTCTCCAGTAAAACAAAGTTTTCTTATTCTATATTCACTAGAGGACAGAGGCTAATTCACGTACATGTTTTTAAAGCAAAATGTGGGAACCAGAGCACAAGCAGATCCCATTCGTTTCCTGGGAAATCATAAAAGTAAAATAATCATTCTTATTTGGCAGTAGCCAGAAGTTTAGAAGCTAGAGTGTCCTAAACAGAATAATGCATGATTCCCTAAGCCATGCATTAAGCACTTTGGTAATTCCCCAATAGAAATGATAAAGTCCCTGTTTTCTATTTAAATATGCAGCCCTTTCAATTAGAAAATGGTAAATGGATAAATAATCAACAAATCCAATGGATAAACTATTTATGGTACATTCATAAAATGGAACAACCTGGATGAATCTCAAACATCTTATGCTAAATGAAAGAAGCCAGATAGAAAAAGAGGACATACTATGAATCCATTGATATAAAGACTTTGGAAAAGTCAAATTAATCTATAGTGATGAAAGCGCAGATCACAGGTAGCCTGGAAAGGGAATGGGCAGGAGGGACACAAAGAAGGTAAGCAAAGAAATTGTCAGATTTGACAGATACGTTCAGCTATCTTGATCTCGGTGATGGTTTCACAGACTATACATATATGAAAAATTATCAAATTGTACAATTTAAATATATGCAACTTATTATGTGTCAATTATACCTCAACAAAGTTGTAACAGAAAAGGACATTGGTACTGGGTATTTTACACAATTATTTGCTTTGATGTAGACAATAATTTTTAGGGATTTTAAGATCCTAAGAATGAAAATAGAATTTATTCACTGAACTACTCGCCAGATAAAATCAGCAGAACTCAGATTTTGGCTTGTTTTAGAGGTAATGGCACGTTAAATTATAATAGCTTAAAAACAAAGTAGAACCACTATCGTTGGCCACCTGCCTACATTGACTAACTTTCTAAGTTGACCTAGTTTTCATAGACCAGACGTGCATCACACGTACTCAATGGAAGACCGACTTCTATATACATATTAGCCACTTCTGTAAATTGTATTTTGCCCATTTGGACAGTGACTCACAATATTAATTTACTGTATGTAACTTGACCAGTTGAGCCTACTCCACACCAAGAGTAGAAGGTATGCACTTTGCCCCTTAGTTGTATTTTTTCCTTCAGAATAAGTTCTTTTGTCATGTTTTATTATTGCCACATGTTGGATTAGGCCTAACATTCTGCTGTTTATCATGTATTGGGGAAGATATTTTCAATGTGAAGGCCTGGTCTCAATTGTAGGTACATCCTACAATTACTGAAAAATTCTACATTTAATTGAGATACCAGAGGCCAAAGGAAAGAACTCAAAAAGCTGACCCTGAAAGAAAAGGTGGATCTACATTTTCTGGAAAGCAGCAGCCAAAGAACAATGGCAGAACATTTTGTTGTTAGCAAGAACACAGTTAGCAACATTTGGAAACATAAACATGAGTACTTGGGGAGATAGGTAAGGAAAGTGGAGGCCTACAGTGGAAAAGGGGAAAACTTTGCTCAGTGACATCAATGAAGCCATATTAAACTGGAGCAAACAAATGAAGGCAGCTAATAGATCTGAAAAACAGTGAGGATTAGAAATGTTCCATGCACGTTCAATGGCCTGTCACTCCTATAGATAACAACAGAATATTTTAAAGCTACCTTATATCAGAAAAGTTTGAATTTTCCAAAATCCAAATAGCAGAACCTCTGTAAGTTGACTACTTAAGAGACTATAACAAAAGGGTCAACATATGGAGGTGATCAATATAAGGACCTCGGCCTACTGTACTGATAACATACATGTATTTACTTTCTTCTACAGTCTTTACTAGAGAATATCATATGAAGTTATACATAATCAATATATGTAAATCAGTATATAATAAAATCATACACACAGTATCATACAAAAATAAATGTATTTACTGTGTGCTCATGGTTAAATCACTCTCTCTGAAAAAAAGAGTCAATCTTGGCATTTCTCTTATTATTACAAATGTAATTGGAGAAAGCCCTCTTGATGCTGGATACACTATTCAGCATGCCTGGCCTTATATCCACAGCAAATGATTTCAACTGCATCAGATGGGCGGCATCCTCCTCTTTGGAAGTCTCTGCAATTTCTGTGTCATCCTCATTGCTTCTTCCACTTCATCTGCTGCTTCATCCATTTTTACCTTGGTCTATACTTTGATCCATATCACTTGGAAAGCTGCTTCTGGGTCAGTTTCTTTAGAGGTTGTCACCTCACCATTCATTGCAATAAAACCTTCAAAATCTACCCTTCAAATTCTTTCATGGGAAATGGACTATGAGATGGGGCCAAAACATCGCACTCTTCGGTTGCAACTTTCTTGAAACACTTCTGCATCACTTGTGGGTGAACTTTATTCCCAACAGAGCTGATCCAAGAGGACTGCATCCAGTGACTTAACAGATGCAGTGAACAAAGTCATTTCCACAGGCCAAATACTGGTTTGTGTTTTAGTAGTGACCCACTGGAGGAGCTAGGTTTGGTGGTGCATTTTAAATGTTCTGATGATGCCTTGGTCAAGAGGTTGGATTTTGAAGTTATATTTGGAGGCAGAAATTTCAGTGGCATGTTTGTGAGATGATTCTTACAGGAGGCCATTGTCTATTCTCAATAGAAGAGATTGTTTCTAATTTACTTCTCAGTTGGTATCCCTTAGCTTTTCCTCAAATAGGGCACCAGTCATCCATGTGCATTTATTTGATCTTCAAGTGATGGGAGGTCTTTGGGCTTCTGGTTCTTGAATGAGTGTGGCTTTGCTGATTTGCTAATCACCAAATGCTTCAGTTTCCCTCCAGTTGAGCTAATGCAAAGCAGAACTGTGAAACATTCTTTGGAAAGTTGTCCACTCCTACATTTGTCACCCTTCACAATGAGGCTCCAGTTAGGCTCTACCTTGAAAGAGTCCACATCAAACAGCATTAAAGATGTAGTCATCTTAGAAGCCTCTGGCAGAGTCCAGAAACTTTTTGATGAATTCTTCCACAACTTCTATTGGAAATTCATTAGGCTTATCACACAAGACTTTCTGGGAGATCTGATGCAGCTCAAAATTTCTTAAACCAATCACTTGATGCTTAGAAATCTGTTACCCTGAATTGCTGTGTGAATAGTTCAGCAACTTCTCGGGTCATCAGCCTGGAGATTCAGGGAGATTCAGGAATTAACTGTCCTCCTTTGTTTGAACCAGTTTAATGTGGCTTCATTGGCTTCACTGAGGTAAGCTGTCCTTTCCCACTGTAGCTCTGCTTTCCTTACCACATCTCTCTAAGTACTCGGGTTTACGTTTTTGATGTTGCTAACTGTGGTCTTACACCAAACTGTTCCACCATCTTTCTTTGACTGCTGCTTTCCAGAAAATGTAAAAGATCAACCTTTTCCTTCAACATCAGCTCTTTGAGTGCTTTCCTTTGGACCACTGTGTCTCAATTAACTGGAAATTTTTTCAGTAATTGTTGGATGTACTTACGATTGAGACCAGTCCTTCCCATTGAAAAAAATCTTCCCCAACACATGATAAACAATAGGAATCTGGCCTAATCTAATATGTGGTAATATTAAAACATGCAAAAAGAACTTACACTAAAGACAAAAAAAAAAAAAAACCAGTATGACTAAGAAATAAACCCCATACTTTCTACCTGGTGTAAAGTAGCCTCAACTGGTCAAGTTACCAGTTGTGTTGCTGTGGAGTAAGCAACAACTCTCATGGTTACAAAACATCAGTATAATACTATCCCTCGAAACCATCTACTGCTCTGACACTATGGAGAGTTTATTGCTCTGGTTTATTTATTTTAAAGCCAAGTTCATGCTCTCAGCTTTACTGCTGTATCTATGACTCTGATGATAGGTCTATGTATATTTCCGTGTGTGTGTCAAAATATTTTTGACATTCATATTTTGGCACATATTTCTTAAAGTAGAGTTACCTTTAGAATCTTAATCTCTGTGTAACATATCTTTGACTCATAATATGATTCAAAAACAACCCAAATGTTTTATCACAGTGCAAGGAGGTGATAAAGTACAAAGTATCAGTACTCAGTAATCAGTATAGATTATGTCCTATATCAACTCTCAGAAAAGAAAGCTGCTCTATAGTTAGCATGAAGCCAAAGTCAACATTTTAAAGAATATACAAAGAAATTTGATATATATACTACACACTTAATTGTATTTATGCTAGAATACTGTAAGAGATCCAAGTAATACATATGAATATCGCAAGAATGAGAAGCATTTTGCATTAGCAGTTCAGTGGCATGCACATCCTTAAATTTGATTTCAAGCCTCAAGTATGTGTTATTAACAGTTGTTATACAGAACAAACAAATCAACTTGATTAATTAGGGTTGAAATATGATTAATGTATTTTTGTTTCCCTAAGATAACTGTTGCATCCCTACTGATATACTAGAAAAATTTAGTCCAAACTATTTACATAGATACAAACTCTAAAGAGAATCTTTCTTGAGCATACTATGTTAAAACATGTTTCATAACTCAAGTTCAACTTGCATCATTTTGTCTCAAATTTATCTTTCCATCAGTATTTTACCTCTGGTCCTGGAGGGCCAGATGGTCCTTGGGGTCCTGGGTCACCTACTGGGCCCTAAGATAGGGGAGAGGGAGAAAAGTACAAACATTAACTTAATAAATACAATTAACCAAGAAAACAAGCATAAGGTAAGCAAACAATACCCATTATATTATTTCAAACAAAGTTGTAATGACTTTTTAGAGACTTGATTTGTAACCACCAAATTAAGAAATTACAAAATTTATTTGAATAAGATGTTTGAAGATTTAATATATACTTATTCTTAAGTGTTAGAGATATAAACAAATTAATGAATTAAGTACTCAAATCAACCATACAAGAGTATATGTGTGTGCACGTGTTTTCCCCAGAGGTAAGACAATAAAGCTTGACTCAGCCAAGTATGGGACTCTAAGACAAGGAACTGCTTTTATAAAGAACCAGAGTCCTAGGACTGTCTCTGAAATTCCTCATCCATCTGATATTATAGATCTGAATTAGTAATTAAGACTCACTGGATTGAAATCCCTGATGCTTAATCTCACTATACCCCAGTTTTCTCATCAATAAAATAGTAACGATATTACTAATATTCTTACAGAATCATTGCAAAGATTAAATGAGACAATGTATGTAATGAGCTAAGCACAGTGGCTAGCACATGAAGAACCATTAAAGGCCAACCAGTTTCACAGTCATTAATCCTTCTTTCCAGGCTTTGACTCCTCTTCTCATCAACACCTTGGATTCCTAACTTTTTAATCCTTTCATCAAAGTTCAGAGGTTTCATTTTCAGTATTTCTGATGCTAGCTTCTGACACTCAGAAAGATGTAAAATCAGGGCCAGAAAAGAAAGTGACAGGAGAGAAGTGGGTACAAATACTCAACTAGAGGAGGCTGGCAATGCTCTCGGGGGACGAAAATACAGAAAAGGGAAGAGCAGTAGCCCGCTGGTGCTGGTTTTCATCGGAATGACTATCAAGTTCATTATTTCTGTCATATGAAGTTTCTATAGGAGCTTCAAAGTTGGTTGAAATAGGCCTCAGATCAATAAAATTGCAAGATACAATATGGGATTACTCATTTTCCAAGAACTAAAGTACGATTTTCCATATCCATTGAATCTGTGATCAGAGCTTAGGTATCTGCAACTACCGCAGTTAAATCTATAGGAAGGTAAAGAAATATTATTCAAAGCCTCGTTTACATTTCCCTTTCAAAATAAACAAATATAAAAGCTGTGATCCATCAGAATCAGCATCTAGAGGAATCTTAAATTCTTAAAAATGACAACACCTCTTAAAGAGACAAAGATGGGGTTTTCACTGACGCCCTCTAGTGGCAAAATCCAACCAAGATGCTAAAGTGACAGAGAGGGAAAAACTGCCTCCCCTCCGGGCTTTGTTTTCAAAAAGCAGATCGATAACCAGATATTTAAAAACATAAATTGTGGAATAACTTCACTTGCTATTTAAAAATAATTCCTCATTTCATAAAACTTCAATTGCAAGCGTCACATGAGTTACAAATTTCCTTTCTAAAAAGTGAGTTTTCAAGTAACTGTTAGAGAATTGAGTAATATTAAGCCTAGAAAAAGACAAAAACTTCTAGTTAAAAAATGGAAAGGACATAGAATTGTCTTTGTCTCGAGGAAAGAGTATTTTAAAAACACTTCATTGTCATAGTTTTCTCTCTCTCTTTTTTAATACTGGCAGAGCAAAAGATTCCCTATTACAGAATTGTACGAACCTTCCAGATCAGGCCATTCTTTCTTATATCTTGAAATATTGTTTCATATTACAAATTAGATCCATTTGGAAACAATATCAGTAACACCAACAGTGTAAAGCACAAAAGAGCAGAAGTAGGATATATAAACTAAGTTAGACATCCTTATGACTTTAGCATTTTTTTCCATGATAGTGAACAAAGGCTGTAGATAGGTATTAACTTGTGTCATTGAGTGTGAGAAATTGTTTCTTAATATGATAACTGATTCTGAGTAAGCAACATTTCATCAAATAGGTGTCTCTTTCCACAACTAGGAAAGGTTTCCAGGCTTCCAAAAATATCTATAATTTTTCTATTAATAAGATAAAACAATTACTAAATAAAGTGAGAGGCTAATGACAAGGTCATCTCACTCTTATTTATTCATGAGTTCCTATCCTATTTTCAGCCTAGAGTATATATTTTTCAAAAGTTTGATGAGGCTCGGCGCCTGTGGCTCAACTGGCTAAGGTGCCAGCCACGTACACCTAAGGTGGCGGGTTTGAATCCCCAGCCCGGGCCCGCCAAACAACAATGATGGCTGCAACCAAAAAATGGCCGGGCATTGTGGTGGGCGCCTGTGGTCCCAGCTACTTGCGAGGCAGAGGCAGGAGACTCGCTTGAGCCCAGGAGTTGGAGGTTGCTATGAGCTGTGATGCCATGGCATTCTACCCAGGGGGATAGCTTGAGGCTCCGTCTCAAAAAAAAAAAAAAAGTTTGATGAAAACAAATAATAATGAATTACCTCCCTGCCAAAGTAATCCCTGCTGACGTGTTATTGTTGTTGTATTGTTGTTGTTGTTGTTGGAATAATAGAGAAAGACTCTATGGCCATACCAGCCTGAACAAGCCAAGTCTTGTCTAGAATAGTACAGAAAGGTAAAAAAATGAGAAGGAAAAGGCTCAATTTCCTTCAACAACAACAACACTTTTCCTAAACAACAACAATACGTTGTTTAGGAGATTGTATCCTCATTTCTAAGTGAAACTTGTTGTCATTTCCCCTTTATAACAAAATATTTTCTCCAATTTGGGTATCAGGTGTATCCAGATGAAGTAGAATGATTTTGAAGTATTTCTTCTTGTTCTATTGTCTATTAGATTTGGCATGATCCTTTTTTTGAAATGATCTTTTACTTTTCTTTATAAATATTAGTCGTTGATTTGTTGAGAGTTTGGGGAAAAATAAGAAGAAGTTGACTCTAGTTTCTTCGAGAAATTTATTGTAAAGCATAAGTGAATAATATTCATATCATTTATTAGTGTTAACCTTAGATAAGGTGTTGTAGTATTTCCTCTAATTATTAAAGGTAGAAATCCTGTCACTCTCACTCCCTCCCACCTTTGTTGCTTCCTTCAATTCTTGCTAAATCAGCAAGACACAATCAATAGTGGGAGGGGGGAGGGAGACTGCTTGACAATAGTTGAGGGAAGTTACTAAGGCTTCACAATAGTTTAGGAGTAGGTAAAATAGAGAACAAAAAGATTAATAAATGATAAATGGTAGAAAGCATTAGACATTAAGTATAGTATGAGTGTGTAGGAAATCATAATGCTGGAGGTGGTGGGTTCAAACCCAGCCCTGGCCAAAAAAAAAAAAAAAAGGAGAATAAACTGAATCTAAAAAATAAAAAAATAAAAAAATAAACTGTTTACTGTTTAATGAAATGTTAAAGGAGACAGAAGGGGGAAAAAGGGAAGCAGAGGTCGTGGCGCTGAGAAGTCTGAGCTGCAGCAACTAGTCCACACTTCCCTAATCTGCCCTCCGCGACCCCCACCATACTGAGAGACCCAACCAGATATGGTGGCTAGAAAGGTATTGTAGAAGGAATGACTAAAACCAATGTGACTGGATGTCTGTGATGATTTTTAGGGTATACTCTGTAAGCATTTAAATAATACCTGCCTCTACAATTTTCTGATCCTGAAAACTCACCCAAGATTGCATCAGCCCACGTTATAT
>CAUYQV010044357.1:0-23681 GCA_963574575.1 Galagoides demidoff | reverse complement strand
TGTCAGGATGTAGGGGTGACCTCTGGTTACATGGCACCTGACCTGGGGATGACTGACAGCAAGGGAAATATTTCCTTGGTGTGTGAGTATCAGATAAAGGGGTGATTAGAGATATAGACGAGGGATTGGTTGGTTTATTTATGAGTGATGTGCCCTCAGCCAGGCCCTAAGAAAGGGCTAGCTCTGACAGGGCAGTCTATCTCTGGCTAGCAAGCTTTATAAACTCTTAAAACATCACAAAATACACAATGTAACAGCATATCTCAGAATCCCACCATTTCAAGGAGAAGCCCCTTTGTTACACTTTTGCACACTGGAATTTCATGTAAAATTTTACAAGTTGGACTTCTGTGTATAATTTTTATCTATTTCAGTAAAATATGAAAAAAGGAAGGGAGGGCTCGGCGCTTGTGGCACAAGTGGTGCTGGGCTAAGGTGCCAGCCACGTACACCCAAGGTGGTGGGTTCGAATCCAGCCTAGGCCTGCCAAACAACAATGATGGCTGCAACCAAAAAAAAAAAAAATAGTTGGGCGTTGTGGTGGGCTACTTGGGAGGCTGAGACAGGAGACTGGCTTGAGCCCAGGAGTTGGAGGTTGCTGTGAGCTGTAATGCCACAGAACTCTACCCAGGGGGACAGTTTGAGGCTTCTGTCTCAGAAAGAAAAGAAAAAAGGAAGGGAGGGAGAATAAAAGGAATGGAAGACAAAAGTAAGGAAGGGAAGGAAGGAGGAGGGAAAAAAGAAGGAAGAGAAGAGAAAGGAATGGAAGGAAAGTAAAAGAGAAAAGGAGGAAGGAAAAGGGAGCGAGGAAGGAACAGAAGAATGAAAGCAAAATAAGCCCGAACTCTACATCCTCTTCTTTAGGTTGCTCTGTCAATTGTTATAATTGAACAAAATCACTTTTGTTACATTTAGATTAGTGTTGTTATTCCTCCCATCAGGGGTTATGGGATAGGAGACATTTTTGATTGTTACAACCTGGGGGCTCTTCCTAACATCTGATGCACAGGGGTGCTGCAAACATCCCACTGTATACGGGACAGCCTTCTGCAGACAAGAGTGATCTGTCTGTGAATGTAACTAGTGCCAAGACTGGAAAACCCTGTTTTACATTAATATCATTGTAGAGTGGAATGATATTTTGTAAAACAGCTATTCGTCTTTACTTACTGAAACTGAAGAAGTTACGGCCACCATCATGAATTATAAAAGTATGCATATATGTTAGAAAATGCTTTGCTTACAAAATTATATTTAGCTAAAATAAAAATGTATTTCTTAGTTTAAATAAAGGTACACATGTTTTAAGTCAAGACCACTGGTTTTTAATTTTTTAATCACATCAGCCACATGTTTAGCTACTTCTCTTTCTCTTATTTAAAAGAAGAAAAATTTTAAAGACTGTAAGGAGAAATACCCAAATAGGCTTTCCCTATGAAATTGTATACTTCTGAGAACCCAGCCCACCAACAGTGCACCTAACAGCTTCCCCATAACTAATAAACAGTCACTGCTGTAAAGAGAGAGGTTAGAAAGAGGATGACAGTTTTATTGTCCTAACAAATCAAAACAAGGGTTGAAAGATCATCATAGGGCAATATTGCTTTGATACTGTTGTTGTGGAAAATAGTATTTTAAGTGTTAGAAAGAAGTGGGGAAGTGGTAAGCTAAAAAAAACTTTCATGTCATCATCTAACAAACATAGCTACTCTTGACATGTTCTGAATCAGATGAAAAGTATGACAAGTGGCCTCAGGGAAGCAAAGATGCCACTTTTGAGTAGCCACCAGTAACAGTAGATACAGATAAGGTGTATGATATTCTGAATAAATTTTCTATTAAAAATAATGCTTGGGTGGCTTGTCTGTGCAAATGTAATGGCAATGCATTAAATAATTTGTAGTCATAGTGATGTGCATTAAATGCATTTTGTAAACTTAATGAAATCCCACACTGTGGTTTTGTTGTTGGTGTTAGTAATATAATATAGGGTTGGTTTTCCATCTTTGCTCTTTTTAATTTTTGACTGCATTACTTAGCTCAAATTCTACATCTATCCTGGTACATGGTGAGCACTCACTTGAAAGGAATTGACTTGTACACTTCTGTGAAGAACCCATAGGCTTTACATTTTTTTCTACTCCCATAGGGTTGATTACCATTTATATGCTAATGATCTTAAAATTGCATTTCTTTCTGGTGCAAATCACTACTTCTAACATCTTCCTAGAGACCCAGCACTTTCTCCATTAATTCAGCTTGGCAAATACCTTTAGACTCCCGGTAATTTGCAAATAATCTTGGATAATCTCTAGCTTCTTGAAAATTGAGCTTTAACTGTCCACATAAAAAGGAATGGAAACTCTGTAGGGTGACTATAACTGGCAATAATTTAGTATATACTTCAAAATAGCTAGGAGAGAAGATTTGAACTCTTCCCAGGATGAGGAAATGATAAATGTTTGGGGGAATACATACATGATTATTTGATCATGACACAATGTATTCACGCATCAAAATATCACATGTACCCCTGTATGTATAATAATTAATCATGTACCAATAAAAGAGAGGGAGGGTAGAGAGAGTGAGAGAAATAAAAGAGAGATGGAAGGATGACTTTATCATATTGATAATGTGAGTCCATCTACTCAATTTGCAAGTATCAATATGCTCAAAATTTGCCAGGAGAACAAATGAAATCAAAATTGTCCAGAGTACAGGGCACTTAAATTATCACCAATGATCCTGGCGGAAGTTGCTTCAATAGTGTGTTGAGAAAAATAATCAGATATTATGAGCAGAAAAAAGAATGAGAGAACAGAGATAATTCATTTTCATAGAAGTTTTAAATTCACTACCCTGCAAAGAACCATATAGTAGACACTTAATAGAGATTTAATAAATAAACGACTCATCTGGAAGACTGACATTCCAATCTCTCTAAAGATATTGGCAAGTTTTTATTTTTTCCTGAAAAAGTCCAGATAATATATATTTTAGTCTCTGTGGGTCACACAGGCAAGAAAATTCAGGAGTTTAAGGTATAAACTCACGTGAATAATAAAGTTGTAGGTGGCCTGAAGCATTTGCTGTCCTGTGTGGTTAGGATGGGATATTGAAAACATCATCTTTGGCTGAGCATGGTGGCTCATGCCTATAATTCTACCACTCTTGGGAGGCCAACACAGAAGAACTGTTTAACCTCAGGAGTTTGAGACCAGCTCAAGCAAGAGCAAGACTCCATCTCTACTAAAAATAGAAAAACTAACTGGGCATTGTGGCAGACACCTATACTCCCAGCTACTGGGAAGCCTGAGGAAAGAGGGTCATTTTAACCTAGGAGTTTGAGGTTGCTGTGAGCTATGACGCCACCACATTCTACTCAGGGCAACAGAGCAAAACTCTGTCTCAGAAAAAAAAAAAAGAAAAGAAAAGAAAGAAAAACACACACACACACACAAAAAGAAGACATCTTTCATAGGTTATGCCTATGTGCATAGAAAAACTCGTACTTAGCATAGCTTGCATCTAATTTCACAGAATTCTTAATTCTACACAAGATCTGAACCTATCAAGAATACGTCTGTCTTATCATCATCAGTAACATAAAAAATAGTTGATACAAATGCTCAGTAAATATTATATTGGTTGATTCAGTAGGAGAAATTTGACATTTTCAGTCTTAAATTTTTACCTCACTTATGTGTTTAATGGTAACCCAATGTGTCCTTATTTGTTTGTTTGTGATTCATTAAGGGTACAAAGAATTAGATTATACTGCTTGAATTTATTAGGTAAATTTCTTCTTATAATTGTGTCCCTCCCCCAAGAGGTGTGTATACACTGTGATCCCCAACCCCCTTCTCCTCCCTGCTCTCTGCTCCCTCCTTTCCCTGCTCCCCACCATGTAGTAGGTCATCTATTGTCTTCACATTAGAATCGAGTACATTGGATTCTTGCTTCTCTAGTCTTGTGATGCTTTACTAAGAAAAATGCATTCCATCTCAATCCAGGTTAATACAAAAGATGTGAAGTCTCCATCTCTTTTAATGGCTGAACAGTATTCCAAGGTGTACATATACCACAGCTTGTTAATCCTATTCCTGGGTTGGTGGGCATTTAGGTTGTTTCCACATTTTGGTGATTGTAAATTGAGCTGCAATAAACAGTCTTGTGCAAATGTCCTTATGATAAAATGATTTTTTTTTTCTTCTGGGTAGATGCCTCGTAATGGGATTGCAGGATCAAATGGGAGGTCTAGTTTGAGTTCTTTGAGGATTCTCCATACTTCATTCCAAAGAGCTTGTATTAGTTTGCAGTCCCACCAACAGTGTAAAGATGTTCCCTTCTCTCTACCTCCACGCCAACATCTGCAGCTTTAAGACTGTTATATTGACTGTTTTCACTGGGGTTAGGTCATATCTCAGGGTGCTTTTGATTTGCATTTCTCTGATGATTAGGGATGATGAGCATATTTCAAGTTTGTTAGCCATTAATCTGTCTTTAGTGAGGGTTCTAGTCATTTCTCCTGCCCAGTGATATAAGGGATTGTTGGCTCTTTTTTTGTTGATTAATTTGTGTTCTTTGTAGATTCTAGTTATCAAAATTTTGTCTGATTGATAATATGCAAATATTATTTCCCATTATGATGGTTATCTTTTTGCTTTGGTTGTTGTCTCTTTAGTTGTACAGAAACTATTCAGTTTAATTATGTCCATTTGTTTATTTGTTGTTGTTGCAATTGCCACAGAAGTCTTCTTCATAAAATCTTTTCCCAGGCCTATATCTTCATGTGTGTTCCCCACACTTTCTTCAAGGATTTTTATTGTTTCATGCCTTAGATTTAAATCTTTTATCCATCTTGAATCAATTTTAGTGAGTGGAGAAAGGTGCAGGTCCAGTTTCAGTCTTTTATATGTGGTTATCCAGTTCTCCCAGCACCATTTATTGAATATGGATTCTTTTCCCCAGGGTACCCCATGTGGTTTTAATTTTCTTTCCTTTAATGATATTTAGTCAATATTTAGTGATATTGACTATCTTTTCACACACTTAATTGCTCTCTGTATATATTCTTTGTATAGGGGTCTATTTATATCTTTGCCCAATTTTAATTAATTTCCTAATTGATTTTTAGAAGTCTTTATATATCTTTATATAAATTATTTATTAGATATTTTATTTTTGCATATTTTTTACTTGTCTGTGATTTTTTTTTGTTAACAGTGCTTTTCAAAGAGTAAGCAGTTTTAATTTTAATTAAATCCCAGTTTATACACACATATGTGTTTTCTTCTTTTATTATTTATGCATTTTATCTATGACCATGGTGTTTTATCTATAAATTCTTTACTTGATGTCACAAAGAATTTTTTCTGTTTTCTTCTAGAATTATGATCATTTTAAATTTTACAATTAGTGCCTTACTTTATTGAGTTAATTGTTCTATGTGTTGTAAGGTATGGATCAAAGCTACAGTTTTGCTTATGGTTACTAGTCATTTTAGCAGCATTTGGTGAAAGATTAATCTCTTGATAAATTGCCTTTGCACTATTTTTTGGAATTAGTGATTCAAATATGCGAGTGTGTTTCTTGATTCTTTTTTCTGTTTTGTTAGTTTGTTCATCATCACTACCACAGAATCTCCAGAATTCTCTTTACAGCTCTCACCTCCCTGGTTCTCTGCTCTCCAAATTCTAACACTTTGGTCCTAGTGAACTCAGCAGCATCTCCTCAATGCAGGGAGTTCTCTGTTCTGACCTGCCTCCTGCTTCCTGCACTGAGAACATAAAAATTATCTGTAGGTGGTAGCGGGAGAACCACCAATAGGCTTATCTCATTGTTTCTCAACTCTCAGAGAGCACAATCCTTTGTTTTTGGATTTCTGATGTCTTCAAAACTATTGTTCCTGGTCTATTTTTCAGGATGTTTATTTGTTTCAGGGCACCCAAGTGAATCCATTGCTTATTATTCCATCTTTGCTAGAAGCCAAATTTATTATTCCTGAGTCTCATTTTTCTATACATCAGAGGCAATGAATAAAAATTTCTTAAAAGTAATTCCAGACTGGTTAGAATAATAAAAAAGCATTAATTACTTTAATGTATGTATACATGCAAAAATATCATTTAAGAGTATAGATAATTAGAAGGTTAATGGGACAAATAAAATAATTTTATACACCTTGGCTTTTGTGTAACATTAATATGCCAAGGCATTGTCTTTCTGCTATTTGGACTGTTGGAAGGGAACATTTAGGCTGTATAGAGTTCAAGTTGGTGAGTTTTGCCTGATTTAATAATTAAGTTATGTTGGCAATTGATTGGTTTGCTGGATATTATGAAATATATTATGCAATTTTCCCTAAATCCTAGCATGGTAACACGCTGGTACATCTCACTCTCACTTGAGGACTTGGATGGCCATCATGATGTTTCTTTGGTTACAGAATTATTATTTAACTGTATTTCTTTTCAGTGGAGCAAGAACTATGCTATGTTATTAAATTGGAGAAGAAGTTGGCCAGGAGGAGGAAAGTTGACTATTTAAGTAACCTGACTGCCAAGTGACACTCAGCCCCAAAAAGAGCTTTTGGACCAGCATAGAGACAGTCAGCCTCTCACTCAGCTACACCATTTAGAAACATGTAGAGAAGCATAGATTTATAATTGGCATAATAACTATTTGTTAAGTGCAACTATTTTTAATGTGTATATTCCAACCTACATGCTTAGGGGTAGAAATATGGACATAAAGTGATTAGGAACTATTTTGCTCAAAATGCCCTAAGGGAAAAACTGTAACTTGATCCATTCAGTTCTGGAACTAATGGTTAATTCTTTCTACTTTTGATTTTTTTCTGCATGAATCCCCGTCTTAACAATAACTGTTCAAACAAAAATAAGTCATCTATTTTGCCCTGAACACAGAGTGCAAAGTGCTAGGAAGACAGACATGAATAATATATTGTGGTTGCAGCCTTTTAAGAACTTACAAAAAAGTTTATAATAACTAAAATCAATATATATACTTTATTCAACCACTTTCCTCCCCAAATAAGTAAAGGATAAATACATACAAAACACATGATATTTTTATGATTTTTATTTTTATTTTTACTTTCACTCAAGCCCATCTCAAGTACTTTTTTGGAAGAAATAGATTAATTTTGGTATAAATAATTAAATCCGACTGAATTCCCCAGGATCCAATGAAAATAGCATGACATGACAGAAAATGCCTGAACTGGAGTCAGAAGGCATTGTTTTTGTTCCAGTTAAGCCTGACATTAGCTAAGTCAACTTAAGGAAGCCTTTTCACAGAACTTCCATTCCTGTACATTCGAGAAGTGGAAGACATTAAGGACATATAATTTAAATAACACTGGCAGGAGAAGATAATGTATGTGTATGTTTTTATAAAATGTCAGTGTTTTGAAAGATTAAAAGACCATAAGGCAACTCATTACCCACCTGAAATCTATGCTCCTCCTTCCCAGTTCTTTTTGAGGTGTGGCTGCCCAGTTAGAGACTGTATTTTCTTATCCCCACTGCATATATAAAAGTCCTTACCACTGAAAAGTGAGCAGAAATGGTGATCTCACATCTAGGCCTATTCCCAAGTACATAAGTTGGATATGGACATTGGAAGAATGTTGTTCTCTGTACTTACTATTCCTACCCACTAGTTGGATACAAAAATTTCCTAAGACATAGGTCATGGTTGAGCCATTCTCTAGAAGGACCCAAGGTCCCTAAATTGCCATATGAGGAAGCATAGTCTGCTGAGCAGCCAAAACTACTTTTTAAAGAGATGTTGGAGTTTTCTTTGCTACAGTTAGAGTTACTTAATATAGTCTATGAACCTTGGCTTCTACACAAGAGGAACAGATCTGCCATTCTCCTGAAACAACCATGAGATTTAAACAATATATGAAAGAATGGTTTGCAAGACATTAGACATCAGTCTCTGAGGGAGAGAGTGATCTCTGAGAGAGGCAAAGAAAATGAAGCAAACCCTAAGATTGCCACAGCCTACCACCTTCAGAGGATTCCGTGTTGTGCTGGGGAAACCAAGAAGAGAAAATTGGATTCTCAGATAAGGAAATGCAGTTAATAATCTGGGGAAGCTAAGAAAACCAGATTTCACCCAGCAGAGTACTGGAAGTAGAGAGCTGCACCTGAGCGTAACTAAAGAACTGGACAGCGCCTCCTTTCCCAACAAGGGCAGCTCTCAGCCGGTACTGTTCAGCACGTGCTCATGAAGGGACTACCCAAGGGAGAGAAAGTGCCCCCCAGAAGATTAGAAGTAAGTGTAAACAATACTCCAAAAGAGCCAGGGGTAGTGTCTGCTCCCACCAACCCAGGGGGGAAACTCCCAAGTCACGAGCTATCACGTGGAGTGTGGGGAGGAATGACGACTCAGTGTTGGGACATGATTAGCTCTGCACTGAGCACTACTCTTAACCATCTTCTGGCCCTAACAAACCAAAAAGCAAGATCTAAATTATTACTTAGACATTGTGTATTAGTAACCTGACTGCATCCTGGATAAAACTTAAGAATATTTATAGAAATACAAAAATATCTAGCACTGGCCCAGGCACAGTGGCTCAGACCTGTAATTCCAGCATTGTGGGAAGCAGAGATGGGTAGATTGCTTGAGCTCAGGAGTTCAAGACGAGCCTAATCAAGAGTGAGACCTCATCTCCTCTAAAAATAGAAAAACCAGTGGGTGTTGTGGTGCATGCCTACAATCCCACCTACTCAGGAGGGCAAGAGGATTACTTGTGCCCAGGTTTGAGGTTGCAGTGAGCTATGATACCAGGGCCCTCTACCCAGGGTGACAGAGTGAGACCGTCTCAAAAAATAAACAAAAACCAAACAAACAAATAATATCTTATTCATTAAAAAGGAGAAATTCACAATATCTGACATACTTAAAACAAGGAGAAGCAGGAAAATACACCTTATAATGAGAAGAAATAAATTAAAGTGGAATGACTGAGAAAAGAGATAAGTGTTAGGAATAGCAGACAAAGACATTAAAATGTTTCTATAATACTAATCTTGTGTGTTCAAAAATTAAATGAAGGTATGGAAGATATAAAAAAAGAGCCAAATTGAAATTCCAGAGGTGAACATTAGAATTCATGAGATGAAAAATAAAATAAATGGAATTAAGTATAAATAGACATTGCATACGAAAGGACAAGTGAACTTGGGACATAAAAATAGATACTATCCATAATAAAAAGCAGAAAAGAGAATTGCAACAAAATGGAGCAGTAGTAAATTGTAGAGCAATTTTGTACAGCTTATTGTACATGAAACTGGAGTCCTGGAGAGGGGTAAGAGAGAAAAAGAATATTTCAAAGAATAATGCCCACAAGTTTTCCAAATTTCATAAAAACTATCAACTCAAATATATAAGAAATTCAATGAACATCAGGTACAAAAAACCAGGAAGGGTACCTAAACCAAGGTACATCGTAATTATGTTGCTCAAAAACAGTGAAAAGGTTGAGTTTAAGGTTCAACAGGGTTAAGATGTCACCTTCCCCCAAATTACTGAAAGAAACTGCAGTTAAAATTTCAGCAGACTTCTCTTTCTGTCAAATTGACAGAGCAATTCAAAAACACTTATGAAAAGACAGAGGACCTAGGATGCCCATAATAACTTTGAGAAAGAAGAAAATGTTGGAAGACCAATACTACCTGATTTCCAGCTTATTTTAAAACTACAATAATCAGAATAATCTGATATTGGTATAAAGCTAGACAAATCGAATATGAATAGAATAATGAATCCATAAAAAACTCCAACAGTTTTGTAAATGCAAGGTAAAGAAAAACTGCAAACTGAGAGAAAAAAAATTTTCAAAACATATAACTAATAATTCTGGCTTCTATACAAAATCCATAAAGAACTCTCAAAATTCAACAATAAAAGAAAGCAACGATAAGAGAATGGGAACATTTTTAAACACACTTCACTAAAGAAGATATATATAATTTACAAATAAGCACATGAAATGATTCTTAATATTATGAGTCATTTGTGAAATGCAAATCAAGATCACAATGATATCCCTACTCACCTAATGAATGTGTTAATATTATAAACACTGACCATACCAAATGTTGGAAAGGATGTGAAGGAAATGGATCATTGGTGGGAAAGCAAAATGGTGTGACCACTTTGGAAAACAGATGTAGTTTCTTATAACCTTGGATGTATGACAAACATACAATTTAGTCATTTCACTCCTAGATAATTCCCTGATAAATGAAAACTAGTATCCAAAGGCTTGTGTATTTATGTTCATAGCAGCTACAAAAGCATGATATCTACCCAGTAGACTACGATTCAGTAATGGAAAGGAATTAACTATTGATAAATTATATGATGTGGAACAGTGCCAAAATAATTATGTAGAGAGAAAGAAGCCAGAGTTTTTAAAATATACACACAAGATATATGCTATTTGATTTCATTTACATAGAATTCTAGGAAATGCAAACTAACATAATGACAGAAAACAGATCGGGGCTTACTTGGGAAGAGGGGAGTGGTGAGGGATGAGGAGAGATGATACTGGAAAGGGGGTGAGGGATTTGTTCATTATCTTGATTGTTCATTGTGGTGGTTTCATGAGAGTCTATATGTCTCAAAACTCCTAAAATTGTGCACTTAATTATATGCAGATCTTTATGTCAATTTGATCTAATATAAGCTTAATATCTGGTATCTACTGGCTCATTCTGGTCCAATTGAGAAAGTAGACTCTTGTTTTTTTTTTTTTTTTTGTCTTGTCTCCCACATATTCTCTAGTGTTGAGGGTTTTATTACTATTCTACTTTCTTCAGGTCTTTTAGGACTCAATATTTTTTTGCATTATGAGGCCCTCAGTCAAAAAGAGTGGAAGGAATGACAGACCTAAACGTGGCATGGGTGCCAATGATTTAATGGAAGGTCCTTTCACTCCAAGCTGTGACTTTGTTACTCTTTGCTTCTCAGAGTATTTCCATTTTAAATGAAAACCTGAGAAGGCTTACTTAGCATAGAGCAACAAATAACATATCCTTTCCTAAAGTTGGTTTTGAGTCTTAGTAATAACAATGACTTATATTTGTATAGGATGTTAGCGATTACAAAGTGCTTTCATATTTATTATGTCATTCAGACTTGCAAAGGCCTTTTCAGGTGAAATTAGCGCCAATTTATGGCTAATGAAGTTGACAGTTAAGGCTGTATAATAACTTTCTTTCTATTCAGAGCCAGAAATGGAATTTGAGCTGAATCAATTTGACTTTCAGTTCAACAATCTATCCTTGAAACATAGCCGCATCTAGTTTAAATGACAGATTCCTTCAGAGCAATGTATGCTTGCCTTCTGTTACATAAAATCCTTGGCTAGCAATGAGCAGCTGCGTAATTTATAGATGGGAATTTTGTGAATTTAAATAAATATTGAATTTTAGGCAATAGTAATGGAGGTAAGTGGCCCTTTAAAATAATGGAGTTGCCTAAAAGAACAAAAGGCAATCCCATCTTTGGTGTAAACCACTAGGACTCGTGTTTGATTTCTTCTCCTGCTGAATAAAGAAGAGATGAGAGTAACTCAGAGCCTCCTACACATGATGCGAGACTGAAATCAGATCCCAATATTCTTGGTCTCTCCTAGCCTTGGTCAGTTTCAGAATCACACAGCCAGTGATGAGGACCTTCCTCCCTTTTTGATGACTCAAGCCCCCTCAGGGCCTTATCCATCAAAGATCTCAACGTACATGCTGGGGACTGTGGTTCATGTTGAGGAGGTAAGAAAAACAGCCCCTGACTTTAAAAGCTCACCTATCTCACTGGGAAGGAGAGGTTAGAAAATGGTTTAAAAACCTAACAAAATCACCTATCTCAAGTGTCTGATAGATATAAAAACATTCATCTATGTTACTTGTTTGGCAGATTTCTTAAAGAATCTCAGAAGTTACATATTATGCTTTTTCTAAATCGGAACACTGATTCATGACAAAGGGAAAATGCAGCCAGAAAAATGGTAGAGACAAGATTTAAATGCTAGTGTAACTCCAAAATTTTATCTTTCCATGAATTGAAAAGGGAAAGGTAAATACCTATACATATGCATTCTGTTAATTTGCAAGAAAGGTGCCAAGGTAATTAAAAGAGGAAAGAATGATCTTTTCAACAAACAGTGGTGAAACAGTTGAAGTTCATATGGGAAGAAAAAAGAAAAAAACCTGAACATCAGCCCTTCCCTCATACCTTATACAAGAAATAACTCTAACTAGGTCATACTCTTAAAAACCCAAGAGCGATAACTGTGTGCTTGAAAACAAAACATGGGAGAAAAGTTGTGTGACTTCTGATTAGGCAAACATTTCTAAACAGGTCACAAAGAATATAACTTAAAAATTAAAAAAAAGAGATAAGTTGCATTTCATCAAAATTAAAAACTTTTGCTCCCAAACGCACTGCTAATAGAATGAAAAGGCAAGCTATAGATTAGGAGAAAATCTTAGCAAAATACCTATGTGATAAAGGCATATTTAGAAAATATAAACATTCTTGGGAATTAGTAATAGGATGATTAAACAATGCAAGTTTTAAAAATGAGTCAAAGATTTGAATAGACATCTCACCAAAAGGACAGAGGGTGCGAAAACATACTCAAGATCATTATACATTAGGAAATGCAAATTAATGCCACAATGACATGCCACTATATACCAATTAGATATCTAAAGTTTTAAAAAGTCATCAGTGATACTAAGATTAGTGAAGACACGATGGAACAGAAACACTCATACATTCTCCATGGTAGTGTATAAGCATTTTGAAAACAGGATTGGCATTTCCAAATAATGTAAACATGTACTGTTTTATAACAGCGTACTCCTACTCAGACTTATTATCAAAGACATATGGAAACATTTTTCACACAGGTATTTCATAAAGTAAACTTTATTTGTAATAGGAAAAATTAGAAGCAAACCATGCATCCTTCAACATGCCAAATGCATAAACAAATTGTGATATTTCCATTTAGTGGAGTACTACTAAGCCATTTAAATGCACAAGCCATTGATAAACACATGACATAGAACTCAAAAGCATTGTGCTAGAAAACACATATTGTATGAATCCATTTAAGTGGCATCTAAGTAGGGCAAACTGTTTCTTTCTGGAAACAGAAACTGTTAGAAACCACTGAGTATTGAGAGTGGGTAGGGCAGTAGTAACTATGATGAAACTTGAAAGTGTGATTGAAATATTCTTTATCGCAGTGGCAGTGTTGATTAAAAGAAACTGCATTTTTCAGAGTTTGTCAAACGGCATAATCAAAAGTGGAATTTTACTATGTATAAAGTACAAAAAATCTGATTAAAAAATAAGATAATACTTAGTAGTAAGTCAAAAAGACTTAAGAGGTAGTAAGAAAGAAGTCTAGGGAATGAAGTAATACACATAAAGATGAGATGAGGGTATTTATAATTTGGCTTATGGAAAGGAGGTGATGGTTCATTTCCTGGAATAGAAGAGTGTAGAAGATCATACATCAAAGGGAGAAGGAGAAACGGATGTGATAAGTGCAGGGCAGCAAAAAGAATTCAGTATATTTATACTTTGAAAGGTATTAAAATGTGAGACCAGAAGAGATAAGGGACGAATGGGAAGCATAGACAAAGTGAGCTTGAAATGTTAGCTAATATAGAGGCAGACTTCCTGAAGTCTTGAGCAGTGAGAGAGAGCTAAACTGTGAAGTGTGAGAAAAGAGTGGTTTTAAATGGGGAAAGTGTGTGAGGATAAGGACATGTGTCACTGTCTACAGATGAATGAGATGATTTATCTGCTTATTGAATGTTCTTCCTGGGGAAGAAGAGGGATGCTGGGCTTTCTTGGATGAGGTTTGAGGTTCTAAAGGTCAAGGATGGACATAGCAATAAGGGCAGAACTAAACTAACTCTAGACCTGGGAATCAAACTACCAGAAAACTCTGAAAGACCGTATCCAGGGTTGGAGCATAGTCCAGGACTGACGGTCTGAACCAAGCATCGACTTGTTTTGGTCTGAAGGTCCTGAATTAGGAGACAGGAAACCAGAAAGCAATTAGAAAATAAAATAGCAATGAAGTTTATAAAGATGAGTAGGAGCAAGACCTGAATAGATCCCCTTGGGGCCCTTGCAAGTCAGGTATTTTGGTGGGATCTGGTAGACTCACTCCACTGTAAGAAAGCAATTAATAAGAACTTCGTATTGGTTCAGGCACAGAAATAATTCATGACGGGGAGGCAGGAGTGACACAATTAGAGATGTGATTTGTTAAACATATTTACAACTATGTGATATAACTCAAATTATGTTAAAGTGTAGGATTTTTTTTTTTTTGAGACAGAGCCTCAAGCTGTTCCCCTGGGTAGAGTGCTGTGGCATCACAGCTCACGGCAACCTCCAACTCCTGGGCTCAAGCAAGTCTCCTGCCTCCACCTACAAGTAGCTGGGACCATAGGCACCCACCACAACGCCTGCTATTTTTTTTTTCGGTTGCAGCCATCATTGTTGTTTGGCGGGCCTGGGTTGGACACTTAGGTGTATGTGGCTGGCGCCTTAGCCACTTGAGCCACAGGCACCGAGCCTAAAGTGTAGGTTTTAACAGTGATAATCCACACCTTGACATTGTAATATTTTACTAACAATCAAAACAATTTTCTAAAAAGTTTTCTTTCTTGCAGCTCAAGTAATTGCTTGCACATATTCAGCAAAGAGAGATTTTAGTGAGGCAATCGGTGGCCTAGGGAATGAAGTACGTAGTTGGCTTGAGCTCTGCTTTCTTGGCCCTAAATTTTATTTCTTAAATGTCAAGAAAGAACGATGCTATGATGATTTGATAGAGGCTGCCAAAGGGTGGTTCTCAGTGGCTTCCTGGAAGTACTGCTGGCTGCTTCATTCCCATGCTTTTCAGGGCAACTGTGTGCATCTATTCTCATGTTAAATTAGTCGTTGATTTAGCAAACTCCTGTTTAATAAGCAGCTATGTCTATGGCATCGGTATATGTTCTGAGGACACTGTGCCACTGGTGCAGAGTGTTGGGATTTGAAGCTGTGCAGCACAAAGACAAAGAGGATAACGCTTCCGCTTTTGAGTGTTCAGGGTAAATTGTGTGGAGAGGTAAGAAAACTGTTGAATGTAGTGGGGTCTTAACTTGTGCTCCAAGGACAAGAATTCTATCATAATTAACAACATAATAAATGATCCTATTATAGAATATCTTGTTTAAAGGTAGGAACCTCACAATACTTTCTAGGGTGTAATATAGCATTTTCCATTCCTACACAAATAAAACTTATATTTTACATTCCAAAAGATTCAAAGCAGGTGAAAATCAAGTTCTAAAAAGAATCCGTTAATTCACTTTTTTGAAAGCATATTAAGAGAATTTTAAGGGATAAAGATATAAATGAAATAGGGGCTATAAAAATGAAAGAGACTTAGCCTCAGTAACTGATAATTCATTTCTTCAACCAGCATCCATTTGCTGATCTCCTGCCATGTGTCAAGCGTTGTACTTATTTTTATCATAATCTTATGGAATCTGGGCTCTATATTTTTTCAAGCACAATGTTATGGAAGTATATGTTAAATTTAACACATTCTATACTGAAAGCGTTATCTACTTAGTAAATGATGCTAGTAAGTAGCTTGGTAGTAATAGTAGTAAATGCTAGCAAGTGCTAGTAAATAAATATCAAAAGAATTTAGCTAGCAATATTTTAAAGAGTCAAAAAATTACTTATGATTTTTTAAACATGTTTACACTGAGGCATTTTATATCCTTCAATTAATAATAATTAGCATTTATTATAGGCAAAACGTTATGAGAAGACTTTTAGACACTCAAATGTGATTAATACAAAGAGCATTCAAAAGGTTTATTATTTATTAGGACAAAGAAACAAAACGTCATTAAGATAAAATATACACTGTGATAGCTGTTCTTACAACCTATATATGTAGGCAGGCCTGAAATTATTACACATGTAGCTCAAGGCAGAGGGACTTACTAATTATGCAAAAAAAAGATAGAAAAGTTTTGTTTTGTTGTGCTGGTTATGTGTGTGTGTATGTGTGGGTGTGGACTAGGTACAAGTATAATAAATCAAGATATAGTACCTGGAAATGCCTATTTTCCTTACAAAAGCCAAGAAGCCTAATAAAATCTACTTTTAGTGGAAGTCCAAAAGCTACTCCTGACTCTGAGCATTTGCGGATAGCGATTGCTAATAATTTGCAGAAAAGGCGATGAAAACAAATGAAAAGTAGTACTTTCCACATTCAACGATGTCAACTCATGACAAAATGGACTTTTATTGTGGAAAAGGGAAAAAACAATTTTAGATTTTTATTTAAAAAGCCTAAAATAGCTTGGCAAATATATTAGATATGATATAAACAAGTCAAACATCTAAGACAGAAAGGTATGAAATATGGCAACAAACAAAACAGTAACAAATAACGGAAGCCAAACTCTGACCGTGAGAGAGAAGTCCCAGAAAGTAGTCAGGAAGAAAGAAATATAAAGAAAAACATCTTTCAGAAAAATCAAAGAGCAGGTGGAGGGGAAAAAAAGACAAAGCTAGCCTAGATCATAGAGAAAATGCTTTCATTTTTAGACCATCACTGTCATATCCATATTCAGTTCATATTTAAATGGAAGATTTAAAGGCTGTTAAAAGTAGATGAAAAGGCAGATGTTGGACCAGTCAGGAAAATAGTTCTTACTGGCTAGTTTGATAAATAATATTGAAGGTAAAAAATGGACATAAAAGCATTCGAAATACTGAAAAGCAAGAGGACAGTGAAACCACCCAATGATAACAGCAGAAGAGAACTGGGGAGAGTCCTAGCACTGGGGAGTTCAAGGAGGTGGAGATGACAGAGAGCAAGAGCCAGCATAGCACGTAAAAGCAGGACTCCTGGTGAAAGACATGGCCACTGTTGGAACTGTGGCCCAGAGCAAAGGGGGCAGACACAGCACCCTGGATCGTCCCCTCCTCCCCATTTGCAACACATCCCTAACACTACCCATTTGCTGGTTCAGAAGCCAGAGAAATGTCATTTGCAAAGCTCAGACTTCACTGACAGGCATTATGCAGGGAAAGTGTGAGTAATTGATCTCAGAGAGGCAAAGGAACACTCCAGAGACTAAAAAAACACAGAAAGACCAACAGTCCAATATCGGGTCTCTCTAGATTTTGTAATCCAAAGGAGAAAAGAGGAATAAACAATTTTCAGAATAAAGTGAGAAGTCAGAGTGCAAAATCCCCACCGGCCCCAATGCCGGGACACGTATAAAGGATATCCCAGACTGGGAAAAAGAACGCCTATCGAGAATGAATATAGAGAATAGAACAAGAACCAAATGGCCCAGCTAAAGGAGCCTGCCAAGGGGATATCATGAGAATACAGAGCTTAAATTTTGAAAGGTACATGTGAATAGTATTGTCTTGAAAATGAGATAAAGACAGGAAATCAGAAATGTTCCTCTGAAGATTCATTCAAACAGGAGACACCACAAAAGCAACAAGGTTGATAAAAACCTCACTTGCTGTTGGAGAATTAACTTTTCGTGCACCACCAGGTGAGGGCTCAGGAGCACCAGCAACAAGTGGATGTCACTCCTGGCCATGTGGTTTTTAGTCCAGTGGTTTGAACACACACTGAGGTCAGGTACCTGTGAATTGTTGCTTGCTCTGAGTATCGGATCATATACATTTTTGTACTTATATTTAATAGTACCGTCATTCCTTACATTGGAATGTACAGGCAGAGTGCTACTTGATATATTTAATCCCAACGTGGTGCCCAAAGTAGAGATAAACATGTCTGAACAAATATTTTTAATAAGCATCTGTGTATTCATTTAACAGCTGCTCCGTTTATACTGATTCATTGAAGTTTCCATGTTTCCTGAACATTTCAATTATGTATCTTAAACTGTCAGTGACACATCTCCATCTGATTGCACCCAAATACCTCAAAATTCTTTCTAAAAAGAAACTGAACTCCTGGTGTTACCAATTGAGGGACAAAAAGGCATAATAAACTAGTTTTCAAGTTAAGGTTAGTGAATTATTGATTTCTTCAATAGTCATTTCCAATTGCCAACCCATATTTTAAGTCTACTTGTTCTGTATTTTTAAAGCAATCCCTCTTTATTTGCCCCATTGCCAGTGCTTTGATGCAGGATACCGTAAGGACTTGGCTAGACACAGGCTTCCAAATTATCTCCTATTCTTCATACTGCTTTGGTTTCCCTAGACATTAATATATTTTCTTCATTTTATAACCTAAGTGTAATTTTTTTGAGCATCCGTATTTGATTCTGACATTTTTATATGTAAAGCTCCTAAAATGTTATTGCTTTCAAGATAAATTTCATGCTTTGGGGATACATTTCCCTTGGCATGGAATATAAATGTCTGTGACCTAATTTCATCTGTTGCCTCATCTCATACAACTCCTTATCTTCTATTCTAGTTTCCAGTGATACTAAAAGTCTCATTCCTCAAGAACATGCCAAACTGGTATTCCCTTTCTCTGGAACATTCATTTTTCCATGACCAATCTCTTATAATTTTCTTACTTCTGAGCACAGCCTATAAGTATCAGCAAACATAGCAAGGAAGAACATCAGGGAAGTTATAGAACTAATCTAGGCATGTGGAAAATACCAGTTGTCTAGAATATTCCTGCCATAAATATGACGCAAAGAATGAATCCTAGTGATAGCTCAATGGATTCTACCAAAAAGGAATGAATAGATGAACTTCCAACACTATTTCTCTGAGAGAACATGGATAACATTAGCACAGCAAGGAATTGCCATGGGGAATGATATGTTAATCTTTCCATCCGTAGAATGAAAATTATATTGTCTGCTTTGCCCTTATCCTACAGAGTCGTTGTGGAAAAAAATATGACTTTAGAAATCTTTGAAATAAGATAATTTTTACTCCACTTGGAAAGGTTTTATTTCATAAACTGGCCAGACCACATTATGCTGTTGGGACTCTGGCATTCTTCCCTCTTCCACAGGAATCTTTGTCCAGAATGCAGCACCCGTACGCAGATGTGGAGGATAGCTGCTGCCAGAGCAATTATGCAGATCCTGAAGGCCTCCTGTATTCACCAGAAATCGATGGTATTAGGAATGGATTGACAACTGGAGCTTTTCTTTTAGGTGATTGAGTAGGAGTTGGTGCTGAGGTACACTCCTGAACACAGAGCCTGGAGCGAGTGAAGGAGACTTAGGTGAGCTACTCAAGGACTGGTACCAGGCTTCAGAAACAAGAGGGAAAAAACTGACATCAGATCGTGCAGCTGGGCACAAAAGAAAAATATTATGTCATCATTGACTCTATGATTTTTTTGAGATGAGTCTCACTTTGTTATCCTGGGTAGAGTGCCATGGCATCATCATAGCTCACAGCAACTTCAAACTCTTGGGCTCAAGCAATTCTCCTGCCTCAGCTTTCCCACTTGCTGGGACTACAGGTACCTGACACATGCCTGGCTATTTTTCTATTTTCAGTAGAAATGAAGTCTTACTCTTACGAAGGCTGGTCTCAAATTCCTGACCTCAAGTGATCCTCCCACTTTGGACTCTCAGAGTGATAAGAATACAGGCATGGAATGTAAATGTCTACCACCACCACACCCAGCTCTGTACTCTATAGTCACATACCCCCCAACTATGGCAAAAGAGGACAAGAAATTAGGAATTAATTATTTTTTCTGAGGTAAATACTTTAAAGTATTGTAAAATTCACTGCTGCTTTTTTTTTTTTTTTTTTTTTTTTTGAGACAAGCTCTCACTCTATTGTCTGGCCTAGAGTGCAGTGGCGTCATCCTAACTCACTGCAACTGTAACCCCTTGGGGCTCAATCTGTACTCCTGCCTCAGCCTTCCAAGTAGCTGGGGTTATAGGAGCACCCTACCATGGCTTCCTTTTGTATTTCGTGTAGAGATAGGGTCTTTCTGTATTGCTCAGGCTGGTCTTGAACTCCTAGCCTCCAGTAATCCTATTACCTTAGGCTCCCCAAATACTAGGATTATAGGTATGAGCCACCAGGCCTGGCCAAGTGTGCTTCTGATACTTTGTTCTTAGGCTCTAAAACATGCAATAAACTTTTAAAAGTAAACCAGAGATTTTTAAAGCTATATCTCCATGGACAAATTTGTTAAAACATCAATTAACAAGAAATCATATTTTAGTATGCCCCAATTTCTCCCTTTTACTCAGACAAAAGACAATGAAAAGTACAGCTGCTTGTAATTAGGTAAAGAGAAGAAAACTTGAGCTATGGAGAAAGTTGTTGGAAATACACTTTATTTGTGATCATCACAAGAAAAGTTCAGAATTAAAAACAGTACATCAAATATAGCTAAATGAAGGCAAAATCTCTTTCATTTTGTTTCTCTTTTTCTTGAGAAGCAATAGCAGATTTCAGTTGTTGTATAGAAGAAAAAGTATTTACAAATTTAAAAGCCTACCTTGTTTTAATACAATGTGATTTTTGAGGACATTTTTAAGTAACTATTATTTTCCAGTTTCTTGCAGATGAATGTATGGTCTTACATAATTCATAAGTTATATATGTAGCTGCTCTATAAGTTTATTTTGTCCCCTTCCATCACGTATCTGCCAGGTTAACGTATGTGCATGTATAAGAATGTTGGGCAAAAATTATTGATCCTTAATAGTTGAAGAATTTTATCAAAGATTATGTTTTAAAAGGGTTCACCTGTGACCTGGTTCAAATAATTCTCCAACTGAAATCACAGCTCCTCTGTCAGTCTTCCTTAGAGCTTTCCTTGGTTGAAGGAATATAAGTACTCTCCATTCTGCAGAAGTTTCTGGCTTATAAATGCAGATGAATAAGGCCATCCCACCTACCTTCCAGAGATGTCCCAAGGCTAAGGCAAGTTCATGTGTCAAAGTACTTTTAGGGGTACGGAAAGCTAAAAGCATTGCAGAAGTCTACAAATACAAGGAAACCAATCTAAAAATGTTATAAGCAGTGGTCCCCAACCTTTTCGGCATCAGGGACCAGTTTCATGAAAGTCAATTTTTCCAGGGTGGCTGGGGGTAGAGGGGAGTATGGGGGGGTGGAGTTCAGTGGGAGCTGATGCCAGCAATGGGGAGCAGCAGCAAACATGGATGAAGCTACTTCATATTGATTCCCAACTGCTCACTTCCTGCCATGTAACCTGGTTCCTGTGTTTCATGGAAGACAATTTTTCCATGGGTGGGAGTGGAAAAAGACATTTCTAAGTAAGGCATATTTCTCAAACAAAATAGAACCCTTTCTGTTGACCTCCCTGCCATGTTGTAGTCTTCTATTCTGTCTTCCACATAGAAGCCATGGTCATGTTTTAAAAGCAATCATTAAATTGTAAACCCCAGTGATTAAAATACCAATCAATGATATTCTATTATACTCTATGCAAATATAAGGCCCTAAAATACGCAGGATCCTCTTTTATGGGCTTGTCTGATTTATCCTCATTCTCCATTCTATGCATTGATTTTTTAGTCACACTGGAAGATATGTTTTCTAACACATAAACCCATTTCTCAAGACTTTCCCCTACTTACACCTCTTGTTTGAAATGCCATACTTATTATCAGTCTGGTCTTGCAATGGCTTCATAAAAATCTTCCTTTGTCATCTTTGCTAGTGCAATGACTCTCAGCCCCTCTGGCAACCACAAACCACTTTCTACCACTTAACCTACTTATGTTTCCTGTAACCAGTCTTTGAAGACATTTGTTTGTTTGTTCTATTTCTCTTACTAGAAGTGTATTTTTTAAGAATTGAGAAACTATGTCTGTGTTATTCACACTGATTTCCAGATCCAAGAATAATACCTGACACAGTAGTAACCCAATATATTTCCCTCTGAAATTGTCTTTTTTGATTTTGACATGATACAATGAAAGATATTATTATACAATTGAAAATCCTGAACACAATTGTTCCGTTTGTTTGTTTCAGTTTTTATAGCACTTCTTTTGGCAAGTTTACCTTGCATCAGGCAGTCTCCTAAGCACTGCATTTCCCTTCTGTACGTCAATCCTTGCAAAACTGTAGGAGGACTGGATGATATCACCCAGCCTGCTTTTCATCCAGAGATAGCTTTTAAAAACAGTTATGGACAAATAAAACATAAGCAGATTATTCTTGGAAATTCCTTATTTAACATTTCTTTCTCTTTACCTTCGGTATGATGCCTAAATCCACAGTAGCTAAGTCATATTATGAGTCCAGGTCTACGAAAAGCTGACAGTCACTCTGACATAGTTGAGCTGTTGACAAGACGACAGCAGTTAGCTGTTCTCAGACTCCTTGTTATTTAAAGGAAAAGGGAAATATAGAAAATCCTTATTTGTTTAAGACACTGTAGTTGGATAGATTTGCTTGAAAGTAAAATCATTCTGCTGTCCAGTTGTCAAAGTAAAAAAATCCTATGAATGAATCATCTTTGCTTCAAAGGTTAAGCTTGTGTATGTATATTAGGTATATGTGTGTATTAAATAGGCAACAAAAGTACAACAAAGCATTCCATCCTTCAATTCTGGTCACTCCATGATGGAAATATTCATAGAAATTAACATTCTTATGGGGAATGTTTCTCAAATGTAAGTATTCTTCATAATTCCCTGTGAAAATTTGGCAAATATAAACACCAAAATACTCCAGTGTATTAAGATTCAGAAAGAATGAACATAGAAATCATCAACCTGGGCAATTCAGACATACATTGTAGCTTGAAAAAAAAAATCACTGCCTAAATCTGATACCATATGCTTATATGTAGATAACTTTTTAGTTTGATAATATTTCACCAAAGAGAATGTATTATTTGATTGGTCAATTGATTCCAATCTGATTGTAGGACTACAGGAGATAGGGCTAGGTTAGATCCAAATAAGTATTATATAATGAGGTGCAAGATTTGTGGATTATCCCTGGGGCCTAGCCCAAAGCCTTAAGCAACAGATACTGAATGGAATGAGAGGATAGAGAAGAGATGGCTGACAACCATTGAACCTCTCCACCTTAAAATTACTCTTGCTACTTTCTCAGCTTTCACGCATGCCCAAGTAGGCGGTTATTTTAATACTTTATCTAGCTATTTTGGCAAAGAACATTAACATAGATAGCTGTTTTATATCAGTTAGCTACAATTAATTTGCCATGTAATAATTTGTCCTCAAAAAAGAAAAGAAAAAAAAAAAACCTTCCTGGCTCGAAACAACTATTTACGATTTCTTCTATGTCTGTGAGTCAGCTGGGTCCTTTTGTCCATCTGGGCCAGGCGTGGCTGGTCTCAGTCAAGCTTACTCATCTATCCATGTCAGTTGGCTAAAGGTTAACTCTGCTGGGACATCCTCCATTGAGGTGACAAGGCTCGTAACACATGGTCTGTATTTTCTTTTTTTTTTTTTTTTTAATGGTTTTTTTTTAAATTTTTTTATTGAATGATAACTATGTACATTAATACACTTCTGGGGTACAGTGTGGGGTTTTCACATGCAATCTGAAATACTTCCATCAAACTGATCAACACAGCCTTCATGTCATTTTCTCAGTTA